>JAZAYU010000092.1:806140-893872 GCA_038501625.1 Corbicula japonica | reverse complement strand
CTTGGGCCCAGGGCTAGACAAAGATTGACCTGGCAGACAGAGACATGGTTTAATAAATTATCACAGCTAATGGCAAGGTTCATTTACTGAGAAACCTAAAAATATTTCTCATAACCCTTTACTCAACAGATATTACTTTTAGCAAACAGTGTAGATTCAAATCTGCCAACACATCAGTGCCATCGGATCAGGATCTACACTATTTGCTTTAAGATTCATTTGGTAATTTCTGACCAAGAATTGGACAGTTTAGTACACAAGGTTATAAAACTGAGCATGGAAACCAGTCTCAAATCTCAAGCATCTGATTGGCTGAAATGGCGACCAGTCACTATTTCAGCCAATCAGATGCTTGAGATTTGAGACTGGTTTTCAAACTCAGTTTTATAACCTTGGGCACAGGTCCAGATCATACTGCATGCATTTGCTGGTAGATCTAGAGCTACATTGTTTGCCAAAGCAATCAAAGTCTTATATGGAGTAAGGATTAACTTTTACTTAAAATCAGCTGTGAGTGCAGAGGATGTACTATACAGTGCAGAGTAAAACTGGGATATCAGGGAAGGGACTAATACTCCTGTAACTTACGGCACATATGCTCCAAAGTTGAGCAGCTTTCGGACATATTCACAGAGAGTTTCATTGTCCCCTGGACAATGTGGGAAACCAAATACACCTGAACATGAAGGTGTGAAAGGTGTTTCAGTACTTTTAATAATCAAATGATGTTTCAACAACCAAACAATTCACTTTTAAGTAAACAAGGTTTTGACTTGTAAATCTAGTCTATATCATCTATTATCAGTGTATTACGATTAAACTGAAATTTTATTTGTGTAGATTAAATATGAACCCAGTGCTGCAGGAAACTGCTTAGAAGGAGACTTGGAAATAGTCTCCCAAATTCTTGTATTTTCTCTGCTCATCCAAAGGAGGGTTTCCTGTGTCATACAGAAATCCAAAATCCTACTTGACTTCTCCCTAAAACTGGAAAATTTTCTGCCTGTTCTCACAACCCCTATCGATCTGCTGATGTTCTTTTACCCAAATTTAAGAAGGAAAGTCTGATTTCTAAGTTGATTGTGTTAAGGGTTAAGTTTAACCATTTCCTCCATATATACACATTTTTATGAATGTGCAACCAGTGTACATCCAGATCAGCTGGCACATCCATGCCGTCTTATCAGGATTAGCACTGGTCGCATTTTGGTCAGAAATAACAACATGAATCAAAAAGTGAACAGTTCAGATCCTGATTAGATGGCACAGATGTGCCAGCTGATCTGGATCTAAACTGTTCACCAATGCAATAAAGGTGTATCTATGGAGGAAAGGGTTAACCAGATGAAAATGCCCACAATACCTACAGTTCATTGAAAACAAATGTGGATCAGGGTTGAAGGTTATAAAGCTGAGATTGGAAACCAGTCTCAAATCTCAAGCATCTGATTGGCTGAAATGGCGACTGGTTGCCATTTCAGCCAATCAGATGCTTGAGATTTGAGACTGGTTTCCATGCTCAGCTTTATAACCTTGGGATCAGTTTACCTTGATGCTGTCCTCCCACAGAGATAAGGTTCAGCATGGGTGGGGTTGGACATCTCTGTGCTATTGCTCTCCTAAAATCATATAACAGAAGTCTACAAATTAACTGTACTTTTTGTAAGAAATAATTTCTATTTTACATTTCAGCCATGTTATGCAACACTGTGTCTCTGGGGGAAAATGATACCATTTCACATAACAACATTATAATGTTTTGCCGACATCATTACTAATTATCCAGCATTTCTAATGGATAAATAAATAATTTGTATCAATGAAGGTCAGTAGAAATTTGAATAAGATCCTGTATTCTTATTAAAAAATATATAATACTGAAAATCCTAAGGTTGAATAATCATCAATCCTGGTGAGACTGTTTGTCTGACTTTGGTTGTCTACAGAAACTTAACCCTTTCCCGTACAGACACACCTTTATTGCTAGGGCAAATAGTTTAGATCCAGATCAGCCGGCACATCCGTGCCGTCTGATCAGGACCTAAACTGTTTGCTTTTTGATTCATTAAGTTATTTCTGACCAAAATGCAACCAGTGCAGATCCTGATCAGACGGCACGGATGTGCCGGCTGATCTGGATCTTCACTGGTCGCACATGCGTAAAAATGCGTATCTGTACAGGAATGGGTTAAAAGAACTGTCCATCCTGTGAGAAATGTAAGATTGAAAACTAGTTTACAGAATACTTACAGGAACTTTCAACCCTGTGGGGAACTTAAGAGAATAATCTTGTCTAAGGAATACAAAGAGAAACTGTCCAAACTTTTTGGACCTAAGACACAAAACAGTCTACAGAATACCGGTACTTACAGGAACGTTCCAACCTGTGAGGAACATAAGAGAAATATCTTGTCTACAGATTACTCAAATGTACTGTTTCCTGTCTACTGACTTCAAGGACTGTCCACTCTGTGAATAGCATATATGGCATTACATTCAGGCTAAATATTCACTTTTCCAGGATACTTACAAAACTTCTATTCTGTAAAAAAGCCTATGGCATTATACCCTTTCTGAAGTTTCCTATCAACACAATACATATACTGACAGAATCTGTTCCTCCTGGCAGATGCCAATAGCATAAGTCCTAGTCAAAGTTACCTGTTTACAGAATACTTACAGGAACTGTCCCCCTTGAGAGAAGCCTATGGCATTGTATCCCGACTGGAGCTTCTTGTCAGTGGCCAGCTGCCCACATACCAAGTCTATCTGGTCATTCACATTCATGAAGAATCCATTTAATGTATCCTATAATGCAAATGAAGAAATTTTCTTTCTGAATTTTCTATTGCATCAAAAAGTAAACTAGTATTTTACATTCCACTGCTCAAATGTCTTTGCTTATTAAAAAAAAAGAAATCTGGGCCTATAAATTATAATGTATAATATATTATAAGAGGATGTAATTAAAGTGTCATTATAATTTGAAGTAAATACTAGCCAAAACTAGGTTTACGAAGAAATATGAAAGTCCATCAGCAGTTAAAATTATTGTTTTTGTCAAAACAAGGTTTTTGTGAATATTAAAGTTTCAGGTCAAAGTAATTTACAAGGGTCCTTACTCAATAATTAGTAAATCATGAGTTATTATTTTTCCTGTCTTTAACCCTTTACTCCATGGGATATGGCTGTTATCCATTGGCAAACAGTGATCTTATTTTGATTCTTCAGGTTATTTCTAACCAAGAAGGGAACAGTATAGATCCTGATCAGACGACGTGGATGTGCTGGCTGATCAGGGATCTCCACTGTTAACACATCCAAAACAACATATGCAATTATATGGAGTAAAGTGTTTATTAAGTGTAATTTTACTAAAGGATGAACCTGACATTGTACATCAATAATGTCAATAAAGAAAATATATGACAAACCTCTTCTATGCTGTTTCCAATCTCCAGGGATCTAACATAAATGTCTTTGATGTGTTTCTCAATGAGCTTCTTGATAGAGCCCATACTGAGCGGATTACAGCAGCTATCTCCTGCAGAAAGTAACAGCAGTTTATATATATATGTTGTATCAATGGAAGAAAAGCTCTTGTGTCAGACAAAGTCTGGTATTTAACCATCTAATCCATATATACAGGTTTTATCACATGTGTGATCTAGATCTAAACTGTTCACCAATGGGATAACAGCCATATCCCATACAGGGATATCCGATCAATCGCTGGGAATTTAATTCTAAACCAGGCACTATTGGGGATATTTTGGAATTCTATTTCAATTATTATTATTTTAATGATTTTTATGTTTATATTTGGACCAATTATAACTTTAACGCTTGACTAGGATTGTGCAAAAAGTATAGGTCCAGTGCCCAAGGTTATAAAACTGAGCATAGAAACCAGTCTCAAATCTCAAGCATCTGATTGGCTGAAATGGCGACTGGTCTCCATTTCAGCCAATCAGATGCTTGAGATTTGAGACTGGTTTCCAATCTCAGCTTTATAACCTTGGCACCTGCAGATCAACTGGCACATCAATGCTGATAAGGATCTCTATTGTTCACTTTTTGATTCACTAGATTATTTCTGACCAACTTGTTTAGATCCAGATCAGATGGCATGATCTCTATTTGTTAAAGTAGAGATGAACTAAAGGCAGACTTGAGATTAGAAAGCCTCATAGGCAAGCATTTAATCAGATATGCAACAAGGACAGACTTATTTCAATGTGAATTCTGATTAAAATCACATTAAAAGCAGATAAGCTACTTTTTATGTTTTAGGCACTAGGTTGCAGTCAAATCACATTAAATTTTTAACTTGACAGTTTTTAACTAGTTAGCTGACTGACTATATCTTTTCTCAAAGTTCAAACTGCAAAAAGATGAAAAACAGGCAAGTTTTGTTTCCTGTTGTCCCGGTTTTATAAGGAACTGACACTTAAAGCAAACTAGATAATACAATAAAAAGAGGTTATCTAAAATAAAATATCTATTTACCCATTCCATGCCAAATAACTACTGGCACTGGACCATTACTGGCACAAGCTGCCAATGCAAAGAAAAGAGCAAAAACAAATATTCCGGGTTTCATGCTGTCCACCATTTTCAAATCATATGACTTTGTACGGGGAGAGACCTATATAAAAGTGTATACCGAATTTCAAATTTTTATATAATATATGCAATTTTCAGGTTAAACTAATAAATCTATAATTAATGGTGATTCATTAAGAATGCAAATTCTCTGGCTCTTATAAAATTATTATTAATACCGTTCCCTCAGCGGGATCACGTGACTTGATGTAGAAGTCACATGATCAATACAAGTAAACACATTGCTGTGGGTGATTCAGAGGAGAAATGCAATCGTAGGTGTCAAGTGAGATAAACAGTTCAAATCTTTAATCGAAATGGCGTTCACTTGTGTTAGAACTGGTGGACAATGTTTTAACAACCTAAGGAATGGAATAAACTTTATATCTTTGGTAAATGTAAGAGTAGCACATAAATATGCACAGGCTGATGTCAGACCTAACAAATACAAGGCAGTGTACAGAGACTTGCATGGAGCTATAGAAGAGCCTTCAAGTGCCAAAGACTTTGTTTTTGCATTAAACAGGAAAGAGCGAGAATTATTACTCATAGAACTGGAGAAATTTAATTATGAAAAGAATGCAGATACAGCAGGTACATGTATAGATCTATATCATAGCGATATAAAATATTCTAACAAATTCTGTTTTAACCCTTTACTCCATATATACACCTTTATTGCCTGGACAAACAGTGTAGATCCAGACTGTATATACAGTCTATATACTAAATCTACACTATTTTCCCATGGATAACAGCCTTATCCCATAGAGTTAAGACATTATCGCTGTTTTAATTTTAACTGTGTTTGGTTTTGCAGGCCATAAATTATAAGACAAATACTGTAGTATCATTTAATTTCGTGGGGACGAATTTTCGCACAAAACCTGTAAATAACAAATTCACTGGGACGAATTTTCGTGCAACTGTATTTTCCTATAAAGAAACACTATTAAATGGTTTTATTTCGCTGGGGTTGAATTTGGCGCTCTTGCCGTAGCACGAAATACGCGAAAAATTAAACCTGCGCGAAATAAAATGATTTAACAGACTAACAGTATATGTTATTTATTGTAGTTTTATAGAAAATAGTTAGCTTGTTGTGTAGTTTTTGCCTCAAAGTAAAATACTGATAATATTTATACTTTGGATTTGCACTTCAGTAACTTAGGAAACCCAAAGAAAAGTCCTATTCAGAGATAAAGTTAACATATTTTAAATTTCTAACTATTATTTTAATATAATGGTCAATTGTATTAAGCTGAACACAGTTTATAGATTATTAGCTTGTTTAGCTTTATTTGGAGAGAGTTAGTGATTAACAACATGACATGTAATATTATAATAAATAAATTAACAGGATTTATAAGCAAATTCCAGATAATTATGAAAATATAAAGAAATTATAGAAGAATTATACCAGAATTAAAGCTTTACAATTATTATTGTAATTGTTCTACCCCACAGATTTCATGTTTATTTAAGGATTGAATCGATATTTGATGTTTTTCATTAGGGTATGGAAAACAGTTGGGTTGTTTAAAGTGTGTGAAGCCCGAAGGGCTTCACGCATACTTTAAACAATCCAACTGTTTTTCATACCCAAATGAAAAACATCAAATGTCGATTCTATCCTTATATTTACACATATTTATACTCTCATAAATACAGAAATTATTAGAAGAATTCGTAATATTACGGCTTTTTCTTATGGCTGTTAGAACAGCCATGTTCACGACAAAGTGAATGACTGCACGCTTTTTCGCAACAACTCGTAGCAAAACGTGCATGTTCGGCGACGTCGCAGGTCTAAACATTGTGCAACGTCCAATAAACTGTGAACGGTTCTTCTGGAGCCACGCCTTTTAAACTATTACGTCACACTGTTTACCATTAGAAATTATGATTCCTTAGGTGAATAAGACTTCATCGTAGAGAATGAAGTTGAAGTGTAAATATAGAAGAAAACGAGGACATGGTCATTGACAAGCTTCCTCAGGCGCAATAGTTAATGTTTACAATAGTTAGTTGTAATAAAAATGAACATAAACCTCAATGTCACCCTCACTTTCATATATTTTCTTTGATCCATATTCATTGCAATGTTGTCAATAACAGATTTTCCAAAATTCGAGACAAACAACAAAACTTAAAAACATCCTTTTTCAAATAGCCCTTTTCCATTTTATTTTAATTCAATCTCCCTTATCATTTTTTCTTATATGCATGACCATAAATATTATGTATGCAGACTATCATCATCGATTCTTTAATAGTTGCAGTCTTAGTTGTATAAGTTATAGCAGCAACAAGACACACGGAAAAGAATCACAGTAAACATTTTTTTACCCTTGAATATTGTCTGTACAGCAGATGCTGACTGTTAGCCATGGACAGACAATGTTGATCCAGATGCCAGTACATCTGTGCTAACTGATCAGGATCTACACTGTTCACTTTTATATTCAGTAGGTTATCTGACCCAAAAAAGCGACTTAGGTGTGGTAAAACCCATATATATATATGTATTATGGAGTCATGGGTTAAATAGGGATACTGGTATGAATAAAGTACATGTACATTTAATAATTATTCCATAATATTAAAAGCATCCTTCATTTTGCATTTCTATATTAAAATGGTGTTACACTAAAATGGTAATTTTTTATTCTTTAAATACCTGTCTCAAAATTCATTTAGTTTTTTAATGATTTTTTCCTTCTTTCTCAGTTCCTTCTTGAAGTACTAATTAAATATTTACACAGTAACATGTGGACATTAATTGGTCCTGAGATTGACATCAATATTAAAGTCTGACTGATGGAATTGGCCAAGAAAATGTTTGATTAACTGTTCTAAAATGTTTATTATTCCTGGAATCTGAAATTTTCTTTCCGTAAAATTTAAAATGTTACGACAGCTATCAATATTGCTATAGCTTAAGTCTTTAGAGTTAAGCTCATAGAGGCCTTGTTCATCTGGTGATACAAAATACAATCAACTCAAAATAACTTTTCCCTTTATTTATTATTTATACTACGATCCCATTAAAACAGAATTTCTTGCAAGTTTATTGGCAATTGCAATGTGATGAATGTAAGCAAGCAATCAAACATACTAACACCATGGCCCAAGGTTATAAAGCTGAGCATGGAAACCAGTCTCAAATCTCAAGCATCTGATTGGTTTCTATGCTCAGCTTTATAACCTTCAACCCATTTCGCAATCCATGTAAGGAGTACAAGTTACAATTTTGCTTCCTGACTAATATTACACTTGTGGTTCAGTTATAATTGTTCTAAATTCACGCAAACAGATCTGTGCAGGGACAGATTCAGAGGGGTTCTGTGGTGTTGCTTGAACCTTCTGGTAAGGCAGCAATATTTAATTTTCATGGGGATTTTGGCCAGAACCTTAGAAATTATCATGTACATGTAACTGCCTTAAGTTAAGACTGTCCCAAAAAAACTTCCTTTCTGAATCCAACCATTTTGTGAGTGATAATAAATGAATTTCAGAGCAGATGGATGCAGGCTATTATCTCTCTCTTGCAAAAGTGCCAGCTTATGTTGAACTTTATCCCTCACTTGTAATTTATCAAGTTTTTATCTTTCAAGATCCATTTCAATTTCACTATGGGTATTCATTTAAACTGAATACAGATAAGTAAATTCCATAGTGATATGTTAAATATGCTTATTGTGATAAATCTTCATAACTTGTTTATAAGAGCATAACATTTATAATGTTTAACTTAAAGATAAAACAAAATACAGAAAATCTGTTCTCATTGTAATATGTAACATCAGCAATTTGTTATTAAGATGAATTTATTTTCAGAAACATCTGTTCAATGTTTATTTCTATTATAATTATATATAATTACATCTGATCAGGATCTGCACAGGTTGCATCTTGGTCAGAAATAACATAATGAATTGTAATGCGAACAGTTTAGTGCAAACAGTTCAGATCCTGAGTCGATCAGACGGCACAGATTATATGGTAAACCGGCTGATCTGGATCTAAACTGTTGGTCTATGCAATAAAAGCCGTATCTATGGAGTAGAGGGTTATAAATGATATGGCCTGAAGGTTATAAAACTGAGTTTGGAAACCAGTCTCTAATCTCAAGCATCTGATTGGCTGAAATGGCGACTGGTCAACCTTGGGCAATTATTATCTGATTTCCGGAGTAACAACCATGATTATATGGGTTAAACTTTTAGATGTCTGCATAATTTCTAATGCCTGGCTTCCAGGTCAAAAGTTGGTTAAATACTATGCATGTAAATGCACAAGTTTGTGATTTATTATAAAGGTAAGGGTTTATAGTCTGTAAGTACTGAACGTTTTCAACCGACTTTTACATTTACCCCCTGATCACTGGATATAAGTCGTCCGTTATACACTACTTTGCATCAATGTTTCTTATCTCTAGCTATGAATATGATTTAATTAAGATCATAAAAGTATGCATAACAATACCTCATGTTAAATGATGAACAAATGTTTTATAAAATTTTTAGATTATTCACCTTTTACCCTTTACGCCTTTTATCAGTTGGGTGACCAGTGTAGATACACTTTTAGATTCACCAGGTTATTTCTGTCCAAAAGCGAACTGTGTACATTTTGATAAGATGGCATAGATGTGACAGCTGATCTGGATCTACACTGCCTGCACATGTAGTTAAGTATGTATATGTGTAGTAAAGTGTTAATGTATTTTGTTTTTCAGTTACAGGTTCTCCAAAGCCTAGTGCACAACAACTTAGAAAAGGTAAGTTCAGTCATTTTAGTTTGACCATGTAAAAAGTCATCATTGTTAACAAATTACAATGATCTGCATTTTCGTTAAATTGCATTTGATATAATTATAATGTTAACCCATTCCTCCATATATATGCATTTTTACGCATGTGCGACCGTCTGATCAGGATCTGCACTGGTCATGTTTTGGTCAGAAATAACCTAATGAATAAAAAAGCGAACAGTTCCTGCCACAGATGTGCCAGCTTATCTTGATCTAAACTGTTCGCCCATGCAATAAAGGTGTTTCTATTGAGGAAAGGGTTATTTTCCCATAAACATCAATGATACTTATATAGTTTTTGCACTAAGGACTGTAGGTGGCAATAGGTCCTATTGACTAAGATCATCTTGCAGGAACACATCGATGGATGGATGCTATTCTCCATCATTCTGCAAACATACTATATACGGAGTATGGTAAAATACCATTTTCTTAGCAACAGATATTTTTTCTTCGGGAATGTCAAGACAGCAGACACAAAAGTAATCATTCTGATTGGAGTTTTTGATAAGAATAATTGCCAAAGGTAAAAATACTTGTAATGATTCCCTTCCAATTTCCTTTATAATTATCTTGTACTAGCCTGAAGTGATTTCAGATGATTTGGTTTCTTTTCCAGTTGCCCTACACAATGCTCTTCCATTTATTGGCTTTGGTTTCCTAGACAACTTTTTGATGATAATAGCGGTAAGTACTGGTGATGGTAATGATCCGTTATTATAGCTTTAAGTTTAGTCACATCAAAAAATAAGTAAATCAATGACACTACTACTTAAATTTGAATTTACATGAATATTCTTACAGCTATGTGTTCTTTGTTCACCTGCTCTTAGTTCTGTGGGTGTAATAGGATAGAAAAAGGTTTGACCCTCTTTTTGAGTCAGTAAGTGGTGTCCTATGGCAAACCTACTTTATCACAATCGTTGCAGCTCGAATAACAATTGTCTCAGCTGATGCTTCAAACATTACACTACCAATAAAAACCCTTGCTGGACTAATCTATAAATAAGTTAGAAAGACCTTGGATTCACATGGACCTTGACAGTATACTGATGCTACAAAAATGTACAATATTTGCACCAACTGGGTCAAAGCTTATATCACTTGATTTTTTTAAATATTTTACTCCATAGATTCAGCAGTCATTGAGTTTTATCCCATGTGTGACCAGTTTAGATCAAGACCAGCCTGGGCTGGAGGTTATAAAGCTGAGCATGGAAACGAGTCTCAAATCTCAAGCATCTGATTGGCTGAAATGGTGTCCAGTCGCCATTTCAGCCAATCAGATGCTTGAGATTTGAGACTAGTTTCCATGCTCAGCTTTATAACCTTGGGCACTGCATATCCATGAAGCCTGATCTGTTGGTACACTAGTTGCATTAAGATGCATTTAGCTTATTCTAACCAAGAAGCATTGTAGATCCTGATCAGATTGCATGGATGTTGCAGGCTGATCTGGATTTACACATGATGCTCACGGGATATATATTATCTTAGGAGATAGAAGTCATTATGTCAATCATTGAACAACGTCTTTTTTAGCACCTGACTGCTTGTAATCTCTCAGAAATTATTTAGGGAATCGTCTTAATCCTTTCCTGTATAGATGCACCTTTATTGCTAGGGTGAACAGTATAGATCCAGATTAGCTGGCACATCCGTGCCGTCTGATCAGGATTTAAACTGTTTGCTTTTTGATTCATTAGGTTATTTCTGACCAAAATGCAAACAGTGCAGATCCTGATCAGACGGCATGTATGTGCCGGCTGATCTGGATCTACACTGATCGCTTTTGCATAAAAATGCGTATAATTATATGGAGGAAAGGACTAAGATCCAGACCCGCCTGCACATCCATGAATCCTGATCAGTAGGTACACTAGCTTCATTTAGATGTATTCAGCCAAATTCTAACAATGAACATTGTACATCCTGATCAGTCTGCAGATGGTGCAGTCTGCATAGATGGTGCAGGCTGATCTGGATTTAGACTGGTCGCATCTGGGATATATTATCATTTAAGATAGAAGATATTAGTAAATAATTGAAAAACATCTTTTTGCTTGTAATCTCTGAGAAATTCTTTTTAGGGAATCGTCTTAATTGATTTTTGTCTTGCTGCAGAACATTGTCCAATTAACAGCTTGATTTTATTTCCAACGCAGGGACTTAATAGGATTAAATGTGATTGCGGCTTTCGTAATTGAATTCTTTTGAATAATAGCTTTCATAGAGCAAAGGGCGTACAACTTTGTCGAGGGATTTGCCATCATGAAATCACTTCAATGAGAAACTTTGTTTTTTGTTTTGTGTTCCAGGAATTTTGTATTGTGTTCCAGGAAGAAAATATTTGTGAAAGCTGCACACGCACATTTGAAAACATTATAATATTGAGGTGGTATCATTTGTCACAATATAGTTAAAGTTGGGGGGAGAGTGGTTTCCTATTTTCATAAAATTCCACGTTATTTAATAATTATAAATCTTCCTATTACTATAGACAACCTTCCTGTGACTGTAGTTTAATACTATAGTGGTTAATTTAGAAGTTTGGACTCCCGGCAATAAGGCTATACTCAGTGTAAGAAATTGTTTCATATTTCTATTTTTTATAATTCCTGCTTGACCTGTAACATTTATATGCCCTATAAATGATATCTGAAGTAATAAGAAGATTTATAATTATCAAATAACATGAAATTTTATGAAAATAGGAAACCACACTCCCCCCAACTTTAACTATAATTGTGACAAATGATATCACCTTAACATATAATGATTGAAACTGAGCTCCAGATAAGAGGCCCGGAGTATTTTGCTGAAAAACCTTTTGAGTTTTACCAGATACCAAGTGCCAAATAAATGTCCTTATCCAAAGACAGTTTTCTTTTGCTGCATAATATGCTTGTTTTGGTCATAATTATTTTTCCGGTTTACAAAAAAGTAACCAATGTTTTTGACAATTCTCTTTTGCTGCATTATACATGTTATATGCTTGATGCTTTAAGGAAATCATATTTATAATTTTATTTCGAATTGCATTTCGTTTTAGATTTCAAAGATTGTGATAATAGGTAAAATAAAAAGGTTGCATTTTGTTAGCCTTGTGTTTAACGCTTTCCTTGATATAAACATATTTTTACGCATGTGCGACCAATTTAGATCCAGATCAGCTGGCACATGCGTGCCGTCTGATCAGGATCTGCACTGGTTGCATTTTGGTCAGAAGTAACGTAATGAATCAAAAAGCGAACAGTTTAGATCCTGATCAGACGGCACGGATGTGCCGGCTGATCTGTATCTAAACTGCTCGCCCTAGCAATAAAGGTGTATCTATACAGGAAAGGGTTTAAAAAAACTGGATGATTTGAATTAAAATCCTGTTATTTGTGTTTGGTATGTTTTGTTTGGTTGTTTGCTAGTTTATTTTGATTTTTCGAGAATTTGTGATTAACTGTATTATAAATAATCAATTTTTTTTAATGATTTTCTCTAAAAATATATATTATAGTGATATTGTCATCTACATCATTTAGAAACTTGAATGGGAAATAACATGTTTCAATTTTGGGATATGGCTAAAAGTTATCCCGTGGGAAAACAGTGTAGACCCATATCAGCTGGCAATTAACTAAGGACTCGCACTGTTTTCTTTTATGAAATGTTATTACAATGTCTGCTGGCATTATTTTAATGCCATTTGCAATTGAAAACCAGTAAAACTGTACCCAAAGTTATGAAAGTGTGACCTATTTTAGTTTTATAATCTATGATGTCATAAACACCCTAATTATATGTTTTAATTCATATTCAGATTTGATTTTTTTCCTTGAAAAAGAAAGCTAAGTTACATTTTTTGCATCAATTAATAAATTAAGTGTTTTTTCAAATGTCAATTTTGAGTTAATCAAATATTTTCAATTTGTGTTAACACAGCCTGTTAAAATGGCAGTTGGAACAGCCACATTATGATAGCACACTTCTTCTCAGTAACTAATGGTAAAGCATGCATGTTTAATGACAGCACAAGATGAAACATTGTGCACAGGTCAATAGTTTGTTGCTTTTTTTTGTAGCAGCATCTCAGAACAAATGTTTTCCAATCCAAAATGTTAACGGTCTATAGAAAGACTTTTATCATAGCAAAACGCAAGATGAGCATGATGAGTGTAAATATTTGTTGCTGGACCATTTGACCTGGTTGTCTGTTTGTTTTATTTTCAGGGAGAGTACATAGAGTTTAGATTTGGTGCAATGTTTGGAATCTCCACTATGGCAGGTAACATACATTAAAATATTCATACACTATTCTTACTTAGCAAGTTCCATCTTAATTATCCCCCACCGCATAGCGGCTGGGGGATATAGGAATGGCCGCATAGCGGCCGGGGGATATAGGAATGGTCTTCGTCTGTCTGTCCGTCTGTCAGTCCGAGCGCACCGATAGGCACTTGTTGGGTACACATTCCCATTCATTCCGTTGTGTCTTATTGGGTTGTTGGGTAGTTTTAAACAAAAGAAATACCCAACAAATGTCCATCTGTAGGAACGTCCGTCCGTCCATCCGTCCGTCCTTCCATGTGCGCACATTTCGTGTCAAGTCCATAACTTTTCAACCCTAGAAGGAATTCCATGAAACTTTACTCAAATGTTCTCCCCATCAAGACTACGTGCAGAACCCATGTTCCAACCTGGCCAGCTCAAGGTCAAGGTCACCAGTAGTTTTTGAAGATATGAACCATGTATTTCGTGTCTGGTTCATATCTTCTGAACCCGTAGAAGGAATTTCATGAAACTTTAGCCAGCTGCTAAGCCTATGAAGACGATATGCAGAACCCACGTTCCAACATGGCCGGCTCAAGGTCAAGGTCACCAGTGGTGTTTGAAGATTTGAACCATGTACTTCATGTCCGGTTCATATCTTCTGAACCCCTAGAAGGAATTTCATGAAACTTTAGTCAAGTGCTCAGCCCATGAAGACGATGTGCAGAACCCATGTTTCCACCTGGCCAGCTCACCAGTGATGTTTGAAGATTTGAACTATGTATTTTGTGTCAGGTTCATATCTTTTGAACCCCTAGAATGAATATCATGAAACTTTTATCAAATGTTCAGCCCATCAAGATGATGTGAAGAACCCATGTTCCAACCTGGCTGGCTCAAGGTCAAGGTCATTGAAGATTTGAACTATGTATTTTGTGTCCAGTTCATATCTTCTGAACCCCTGCAATGAATTTTAACAAACTTTAGTCAAATGTTCATTCCACCAAGATGATGTGCAGTACCCATGTTCCAACATGGCCGGCTGAAGGTCAAGGTCACTTGTTGTATTTGAAGGTTCATATTTATCCTTGTCTTTCATATTTGCTCCATAACTTCCAAACTCTAGAGATATATTTGTTAATTTGCAATTAAGCATCCATAACCTTTCCATCATTCTTGCATGCGGCTGGGGATATTGCTGTTGTTCTGACTGCCTTGTTAAACTTTATTTACTAGTGAAAAAGGAGGGAGAAAATGTGAAGGCCTTGACCAGGATTCAAACCCTTGAACTCTGGCTTACCGTGCCATCGCTCTACCATTGAGCTACCAAAGCCACCTGATAAGGACACTACTACACCAGCACAATGCCTATTCACTTTAAAAATTTACAGTTACTAGTTCAGACACTGAAAAATTCAAATTTAGATCTCAAATACTTATGCTTTGTTTTCCATTAATTTAGCTCTCCAATATTTTTAATTTCACTGACAGTTAATGCTCAAGATTAAGACAAGTAATTTTTTATCTCACAAGTGGAAAACGATTGACTAGTAGTAGTTGTTTGAAAAGCATACATCATGAAATTAACACATATCATTTAATCCTATATCAAAAATAAACAAATTATTTTTTTTTTAATTTGCATAATTATTATTATTTCTGTGATGTTCTTTAGTCGAAAGACCTTGTAAAGCATACTGCCAATCTACCAAAGAATACTTTATGAATTTTAAAAACAATGATGGAATACACCAGTCTTCTTTTCCATGCTTCTGATGAATCGGATCATATTGCATTCCAACCCATTCAGGTTACTTAAATAAAGCTATAACATTAGAAAAATCTATTGTAGTTAACCTGTTACTCCATATTACATGGCTGTTGTATATTGTTGGACAGTGCAGACCCAGATCATCTGGCACATCTGTGCTGTCTGATCAGAATCTTCACTGTTTGCTTTCTGATTCTTGGGGTTATTTCTGATCATTATGCATCCATTATTGGTCTAGATTGGATGGCATGGATGTTATGGCTGATCTGGACAGACAAGAAAAGAATAATACCCCAATAAATCCTTTAGACCATTAATATGGATTTTATTGCAAATCAACCAGTGTCGATACAGATCAGCTGGCACATCCTTGCAATTTCCTCAACACTGTTCCCTTTTTGGTCAGAAATAACAAAATGCATCAAAAAACAAACAATGCCGATCCTGATCAGACGGCACGACTGTGCCGGCTAATCTGGATTTACAATGTTTGGCGAAGAATAACAGCTATATTCCACAGTGTAAAGCATTAATAGTGAATTATGACTCAGGTTAAAAAGTGGGAGTCCATTACAGAAAAGCAGCAGTTTCAGCTGGTTATTTGCATGGGATATAATTATATCAGTTTTTATTTTACCCTTTTCGACTATTTTCCTTTCTGCTATTGAATGAATTATATATGATCTAAGTTTAGATGCTGCTTTGATTTAAAAGCTAAATTAATTGACTCTACTGTTTATTTGAAAGCTTATTTAGTTTTAATCATAAAAAATTAATAAGCAAATAAATGAATTGGTAAATTATCAATTGAGCAAACCAAATTCATGGTGTCTGATCAGAATCTGAACTGGTCACATTTTGGTCAGAAATAACCTAACAAATCAAAAAGCGGATGTGCCGGCTGATCTGGATCTACACTGTTCGCCCACACTATTAAGGTGTCTCTATGGAGGAAAGTGTTAAAAGACTGCAGTCTGGCTGCAGTGACAGATGAACTAGGTCTTAAGAATCCTTGTCAGCAAAAATAGAATATGAATTACTTAATCATTGGATTTGTAACCAATAACGACCTTGATCAGAATGCACATCCCTGCAGTCTAATCTGTTTCTACACTGTTAACTAATCCTGCTAAGAACCTCGTCAGACGGGCAGATTCAGCAAGGGTTAAGTCCAATTTACAAATAAAGTCTTTTGGATATACCAGCAATTATATCCAGGTCCATATGTAAATGAAATTGTCATTATGAGATTTGTGATTATCAGGCAGTAATTACATTTAACCCTTTACTCCATTATATGCCCTTTTATCACATTAGTGATCAGCATAGTTCCAGAAAAGGGTGAATAGCTGGCCCATCAGTGCCATCAGATTAGGACCTACAGTATTCCTGTTTAGATTCATTTGGTTATTTCTGATCAAGAAGTAAACAGTGTAGATCCTGATCAGACATCAGGAATGTGCTGGCTGATCTGAATTTCCACTGTTTGTTATTTTTTAAACATTGTTGAAGATCATTAATTTTTAATCTGCTCCTATTCATTGCAAAACTATTATCCGCTTTTAAAGGAAAATTTATGTAAAACATTTCATTTGTTAAAATTTACATTCCGAAATAACTTAAAAGATATTGTGTGAGGTCTAGTACATTTTTTGACTGCTTTTTCTTTTATTATACCTGTTTTTTTTTTAATTCCAATAAATGACATACATCATTGATTCTTTTCTTAAATCAGTGTTCTGGAATGGGTGTTGAAAAAAAACATGGGTTATACACCATACCATGGTACACTTACACAGCAGCTTTTGGTTAAAACTTGCTATTTAATCTGCAATGGTCGCATTTTGGTCAAAAATAACCTAACACATCAAAAACTGAACAGTGCCGATCCTGATCAGATGACATGGATGTGCCAGCTGATATGGATCTACAATGTTCGCCCACGCAATTAAGGAGTATCAATGGAGGAAAGGGTTAAATAAACATGTCATAGCCCTTTACTCCATGGGAATGGCTTTTATTCCAAGGGTGACCAGTGTAGACCAAATTAGCCAGCATTTAGTTTACAAAACTGTCTTGTCTGATCTGGATCTGCTGTATTCACTCTTTGGTCAGAAATAACCTTTAAAAAAATCAAAACCCAAACAGTGTAGATCCTGATAAGAGTGCACTTAGCGCAGACTGATCTGCATTTACAGTTAATGACCGTTGATCTGTTAAAAGTGTCTCCATAGAGGGAAAAGGTTAAAACAGTGTATTTTTCTATTTCAGCTGCTGCTCTTGGAAACTGGATCTCAGATTTAGCAGGTGTACAGTATGTATCATAACATAAGTATAATGTATTCCTTTTTATTGTGTTTTTATTAATATAAATTCAAATATCACAGTGCAGTATGCTTTAACACTGATAGATGTTTTGGTTTTGTTAGTAAAAAATCCAAGTATATGCACAGCTGTTCATTGAATTTGTAATTGCTTTTTGTTTTGTTTTGTTTTTATTTTCTTTTAAAAATGCTTATGCTGGGACTTGTTTGCATTTTACCTGTAAAACTAATAATGTTGTTACATCTTTAAAAATCTGCACATGTTTAAAAAAAAGCATAATTAACCCTACTCCATTCATAGGGGTTCTATCGAATGTGCAAACACTGTAGATCAACAGAATGGCCAGCACATTTGTCTGTTTGTTCTGGATCTACACTGTAGGCTTCTTAATCATAAACAGGTTAATGAATCAAAAAGCAATCAGTGAAGATCCTAATCAGATGGCACAGATGTGCTTGCTGATCTGGATCTACACAGTTGACCATAGATAACAGCCATATCCCATGGAGTAAAGGGTTCAAACTTTATATTTTACTCTGTTGTTAAATAAGTAGTAGAATGCTTATGTTCAGTAAGGAAACGAATATGATTAAGAATTTCTTTATTGAATGATGACTAAATGTCTTGGTCGCCTTTTCTTTGAGTTTTGTGATGGGCCTTTTGTTAATTTGTTTTTATTTTTGTGCTAAATTAATGTTTCAGGAGTGCCCATTATGTTGAAATGGTGGCGAGCAAGTTGGGCGTGAAAGCACCGGCATTGACCCCAGAACAAGTAGACATGTCTTCGACAAGATGGGCATCAAATTTTGTAAGAGAGATCAAATTTTGGTATCATAATTTTTCGGGGATGAATTTTCGCACAAGAATCTAATGACATTTGGCGCGGGCATAAATGGAATTGTTCTTTGAAGACATATCATCACCATAGTGCAATAATGGAATATCTTTATCATATTTTAATGGCTATTAATGACTTCTGCACTAAGCTGATGACATAATAAAATGGTGTATTTCCGCTATGGTGTAAATTTGCTCTTATTACACAGCGCTAAATAATTATGTGAAATTTAACTATAAATTTTCTTAAAGTTAAGGACTATTAGCATTTCTTGATCACTCTGTTCAATAAACCATTAAAATCTAGTTTTAGAAATTATGTTCTTTGACAATCATAATAAGCATTTTACTTTCCTGCATGGTGAGCCTTATAACTACATGTGTACACACATTTACATGGTAACCCTCTACTCAATGTGATATGGCTCTTATCAGGAACTGCTCTGTTCTATCTAAGAAGCGAACAGTATATATCCTAACCAGATTGCATGGATGTGCCAGCTGATCTGGATCTACACTGTTCGGACATGTGATATGACCTGTATATGGAGTAATGGTTTAAATTGCAAGTTAGATATAAGACATGGTCTCAACAAAATAATTTTCAAACATGCTACTTGTTGTTTGTCTGGAAGTGGGTTCAATAAGTGTTCAACCTTTAGTGCTTTTAATAAAATAGTTTTGAAAAGTTGAAAGTGAAGGATAAACATCCTAGGTTTAAATTGGTTAACCCTTTACTCCATAGATATGCTATTTATCACATCAGCTGAGTAGATCCCGATCAGACTGCATGGGTGTTCAAGCTGATCTGGATCTACACTTTTTCTGTACTGTCTTATTATTTCTGACCATTTTTGTGTCGCCCTTACGAAGAAGGGATACATAGGGACCGCTTTGTCCGTCGGTCTGTTGGTCCGTCACGAAAACAACGTTGGCTATAACTTTGCAATTTCTTAATATTTCTTTATCAAAATTTCAAATTATATTGCTTATGACAACACGCTCGAGATGATGTCAAATTCTCAAGGTCAAGTTCACATTTGATGGTATTATGCCCCTTTTTGTACTTGGATTTTTACACGAAAACTTAACGTTGGCTATAATTTTGTCATTTCTTAATAGTTTTTCATCAAACTTTCAAATTATATTGCTTATGACAACACGCTCGAGATGATACCAAATTCTCAAGGTCAATGTCACATTTGATGGAGTTATGCCCCTTTTTGTACTTGGATTTTTACATGAAAACTTAACATTGGCTATAACTTTGTCATTTCTTAATATTTTTACATCAAACTTTCAAATTATATTGCTTATGACAACACGCTCATGATGATGCCAAATTCTTTGACGGAGTTATGCCCCTTTTTGTACGTGAATTTTTATTCCGACATAGCACCAGAGGGTGACACAAGTTCAACTGAACACCCATCTAGTTTTATCATATATATTACATGAGGTATTGTTATGCATACTTTTATGATGTTAATTAACCCTTTCCTTCATAGACACACCTTTGTTTGTGGGCTAACAGTGTAGATCTAAATCAACTGGCAGATCCTTGCCATCTGATCAGGATTTGCACTGTTCGCTATTTGATTTGTTAGGTCATTTCTGACCAAAATGCAGCCAGTGCAGATCCTGATCAGAAGGCACAGATATGCTGGCTAAATGCATATTTAAATTGCATATTTATGGAGGAAAGGGTTAATCAACATTTTTTTATTTCATGTATTTTACAGGGCAAGGCAATTGGTGTATCTATTGGCTGTATATTGGGAATGTTTCCATTGTTGTTTTATGATGCAAAGAAGAAGGGTGAAAAAGAAGAGGAGGCACCGTCGTGACCTGTTAGTTAATACTCATCATGGGTTGCAATATGGCAACTACTGTAGAATGTATCAGGACATGAGATGTAATGTTTGCTCAAATCTTAACCATGTTTAAAATTGTTAAATATGTGGGGCCATTCTTATAAAGTAAATGTTGTTGGATTTAGATTTCATTCTTTGACTTGGCTTGTGTTATATTTTTGTTAATTTCTACATTAATTTACTTAGATTTGTTAATTGTTTGTTAAAAAGAAATGCTGGCTTATGCGTTGAAAAAATAATAATTAAATTTAAACCATTCCTCAAAATATACGCCTTTATGGAATGGGCAAACAGTGAGATCAACCAGGACTTATGTGCCATCTGATCAAGATCTACAGTGTTTGCTTTTTGATTTATTAGATTTATCCGCCACACTCCAGCCGACAAAAATTTTGAATGCTAACTGTGCAGATCATGATGAGATGGGATGTATGTTCCAGCTGATCTGGATCTATACTGGTTGCACACATGACAAAATGCATTTGGAGTAAAGGGTCAATTCCTAGTTTATTCAGGAAAAAGAAAGACATTTGACCCTGAAAGTTTTTTATTGTTTGTTTGCTGGATGAAGTAAGACAAAGAATATGCTTTTTATTTGAAACAACCGCTAAACGCTGTTCTGAATAAATCAAATATGGATGAAATTCAAAAGAAATAAAACAAAAGCTAAGAAGCTGTTTTGAATATAATAAATTTTTGTTAAAATAAAAAAAAAATGTTTAAATAGTTGTATTTATCGTAGATGCATATCTTTCTTCTTTGACACATACAGAGCACACCATATTAACTTACTGTTATCAAAATAATCAAGACCATCTTGAGAACTTGGTTAAACAGGTTTTTCAATTGGTGTGGTCTGTACGGTCAGGCAAAGATTGTAAAACTGAACTTAAGGTCCTGATTGCACAGAAGTATTAGTATTGTATTAGTCTTGATGATAAATTTTACTTTTTTTGCCCACAAAAAGATGATCTACATTACTTATGATGTATGTATACAGTGGTTGCCCTATTGTAAATTGTGATGATCTTTGGAGATATAGTAAATTAGTGCCAGCAGCAGCAGCAGCAGCAGTAGTGGCAGTAGAGTTCCAGTATGATCCAAGTAGCATTTTCACCACTCCAGTATTTTAACATTTGCTAACCATACATTTTTAAACTGATGTAAACATGAAAGGTGAAAAGCAATAATTTCCTCATTAAAAATTTTGTTATTACAGTATTTGGTCTTGGGGTTATACAGCAAATCAGGACACTTGTTTTGATCAGAACATTCTGATAGGTTTATTATTTTAAACAAAATAACTTTTTCAGGTTATGCATTTTTTCTTAAACTGTGTTTAAATGAGAAAAAAATATTGAAAATGCATGGTTGGTGAATGCCAAATTTTGCCTTGGTAGCTAGTCACTAGCAGTTGCTAATAGTCGGGTGGTAACAGTATCTGTGCTGGGAAAGTTTTGTAGAATTGTTAGTGTTCAAAGACAATTTATGCAATACTTTGAGACTGTGTTACTAAATTACGTAAGAGCAATTTACTGGTTTGAATTATTTATTTGATCTAGAAGTCAAGCATATATCTGTGTGATTTCTAGACACTGTTCTTAATCTTGGATAATTCCAACAGGAATTTCAAGAAAAGAATCATAATGCTTGAACACTATGCTTAAGATCATAAAACTAAAACTGGAGACCAGTCTCAAATCTCAAGCATCTGATCAGCTGAAATGGCAGCAGCTCATCATTTCTCTAATCAGATGCTTGAAATTTGAGACTGTTTTCCAATCTTAGTTTTATGATCTTAAGGTATAATCTATTTTTTAAAGTATGTAAGTTATTGAGTTATTATGCTGAATTCTCATTAAAGTAATCAAAATTATGCTTGAGTTAACTGTATGTGCTCATACCAGCTACTCTCATATTGGCCCAGTAAAGTCTATTTATGAAATTGATGTTTTTAGTCTGTTAATTAATAAAATTGTCATTAATCAAGTGAATTCACATTGGCCTTGTTATTGGACCTCATGCAGTCATATTATCCCTCTGTTTTCGGCCTCGGGCTGATATGACTACCCTTGGCCTAATAACAAGGCCAATATGAATTCACTTGATTAATAACATTATAGAACTTATTACATGGTTTCTGAAAATTATATTTAATAATTTTAACTTTATAATTTTTAATTGTAAAAACTATTATACACATTTTTACATTAGAAATTTGATGTGTTAAAATTCATAACCACATTTTAACAGTTATATATTTAATATGAAATACGTGTAGAATTTGTGCAGAAAAATATATTGTTTTAAAAATGGTTGATTTTATATATGTTTACATAGCAGCATGGTTTGTTGCAAATACATTTGTTTGTAACACAACTGACATGAAATTTGTTTGTTATCTGACAATGGCATTGCGATACTTAACTTTTTGGCAGTCCTTTTATCTTGAAAAAATGGGGATTTTGGTACTAGTTAAGTGTTATTTCATTTTCTAACGATATTATCTCTTTAATCTTATTAATATTGTATTTTGAAATCAAAATATTATTTTGTTAAATAAAAAGAAACAATTGAAAGTACCAAATAATTTTCGTATTTTTTTTTTCATCTTGAAATGCTTGGTAATTGTCTTTGCTCCAAGATTATAAAACAGCATCTGATTGGCTGAAACGGTAACCAGTCACCATTTCAGCCAATCAGACATGTCAGATGCTTGAGATTTGAGACTGGTTTCAAATCTCAATTTTAAAATCTTCAGCCTTTAACTCTAAACTTATTCTCATGTTTTCATCACTCCATTATGTTAGTTGTGTGATAAATAAAAAGGGAGACAATCAAAATCAACTGCTTGGAAAACTTTAGGGTCAGTTATTTCACTTTATTCCAATCTCCAAAAATGTTATGAGAATTTAAATGAAACAAAAGTGTTACTCTATAGTGCTTAGTCAAAATGAAATATGTTATTTTATTATTTGAAAAAAAAAGACAAATGAGGGTTTTGTTAGAGATATCTGTCCAGTTTAAACTGTGGGAAATTCTAGCAGTTGACTGTCTTTATCCTTGTCTAGTCTTACTGTGGTATCATTATATTTCCAGATATATGGATCCAGGTCTGTCACATCTTGGTAAGAAATAACTTAGTGAATCTTAAAGCAAATTGTGTAGATCCTGATCAGATGGCATGAATGTGCTGGCTAATCTGGATCTACACTGTTTTTCCACACAATAAAGGTGTATATATGGAGGAGTAAAGGGTTAATTGTCTTGCAGAATGGCTCAGCTAATAAAGAATGCTAAACTTGTAACTCACATTATCCTTAGATTGTTATTTATTTTTGCATAGATTTCAATTTTGTTGGTGCTGGAAAATTTACAAAGTTTTATTTTGTTTTTTAGGTTCTTTAGCTGCACATTCCATTACCTTTTACTTAGCCCAATTTATTTGTGTTCACTTTTATGTTTCTTTTAGTTGTTTTATACAGCTTTTTTTCTACAAGATTATTGTTAGTGTAAACATTTGTGGTGTGTACACTATTTTACCTTGTGATTTCATACAGTCTCAGATTTGGAATGGTGTCAGTATATAATATATATACTACTCAAAATATGATAGGGATCACTTATTAGATTGCTTTTTTTCTTGCATAAATTTTAAATGTTAAAATATTTGCTGTGATTCTGAACATTTGTTTATTTGACATCAGCTTTGTGCCAGTTTTGTCATTAGAATAATCTAAATGTATCAAAAATTACTTATTTTGGGTTTAACATTAGGGAGAAATTTATGAATTAAAAAGCGATTCCTATCAAATTTTGAGTAGTATATTAGTAACCCTTTCCTCCATAGAACTTCTATTGTATAGGCAGACAGTACAGGTCCAGATCTGCCACCACATCGATGCCATCTGATCAGGATCTACACTGTTTGCTTTTGAATTCATTAGATTATTCCTGACCAGTGTAGATCATGATCAGACAGCATGGATCAGCTAGCTGATCTGGATCTTTACTGACAAAGGACAAAGGCGAATATATGGAGTAAAATGTTAAGAGACAGCTCTAGAATGAATTATCGGGTGAATATTAGACTTTGAATCAGATAATTTAAAAGGGTTAAAATACATGTAGGACAGCTTTACCATTTTGATGCATGCTAGCTATGCATAGATTATTCAACTACCCAGTTTAAGTATTTTTCATATTTAACTTTTATATACCAGTCTCTATTTTTTGTTGTTGTTTATATGTTTTATCAAGTTTTATATCCACCAATTAGAATTTGATGCTTTGGAGCACTGTATATACATGTACTGCAATTAATGGGTACAGCTTGAATCCAATAATAAACAGTTTAGATCCAGATCATCTTGCAAATTCCAGCAGATTTATAAACACTGTTCTTTTTTTAATAATTTATTAAATTATTTCTTACCAAGAAAGCAAACAGTGTATGTCCCCATATGCCGGGTGATCTAGGTATTCACCGTTTGGACATGGGATTGAAGCTGTGTCTTTGGGTTAAGGTAAAAAGTAAAAAACTTGAATTTAAGGTGGACTTTAATTACTTTGTTTTTGATATTTCAAAATACTGAGCCTTAAGAACTTAATTTGGCGATAACTTTGAATAATGCTAGGGAACTTGAAATTCACACTGCCCCGCCAGGGTATGTTCTTTGGAATTATACCAAATTCTAACAGCGATATTACACCATTTTGTAAAAGAAATATACAATTGCGCAAGAGTAGATCATCAGTCTTGGTCTGCAATTAGGCCATCCTATGGCATTTGAATTTCCACCCGTTTGGTAATGGAGATTTCATTTTCATCCAGAGCCAATCAGGTGTCCGATATTAAAATAGCAAAGGTAATATCCTATATTTAAGTTTGTCTCCAAAGTAAGCACTATTTTGGGGAACTATGTATTTTGTGATAGCATGATACTTACCAACCAGCTTGGTTAGTATTTTAGGGTTTTTTGAACTGTTACAGTAACTTTAGAAATGTTTTAACCTTATGACCAATAAACTATAAAAGTTGCTTGATTGTTATTTTTGTTCGATGCATGTAGTGAAAGTGAGGACTTCCCGGTTCAAGATCTTGGGTTCGAGTTCCTGTCGTGGTAAGGATAATGTCGTCATTATGGAAAGGGTGTGCAATTGGCACGACAAACTCGGACGAGAGTGCATTGTATATATGCTGCTGCTTGAATCGACCCCTTTAGACATACCAAGAAAACAAACTTTTGAATTTTTTGCTAATCGTCAGCTTTCCACCCCATCCCTTCGTACGAGAGTACCATCATACAAGAAAGGGGGCCAGTATTATGTGACTATCATTTCGATTAAAGACCTATATATATATATTACATAAAAAGGTCTTTGTTTCGATAGAGAACAATACGCATTCAAAAACAGAAATAGGTTTTGCTTGTTCACAGGCAAAAAAGGAAAATGAGAGAAAGAACAAATATTAACAAGCTTAAGCCACCTCGAATATAATACTTCAAGTAACTAGAACGTTAATTGAAGTGACTAGAACGCACATTGAATTGACTAGAATGCCCATTGAATTGACTAGAACGTCAACTGAGGTGACTAAAACGTTAATTGAAGTGACTAGAACGGTCGGGATCCCGGTATGTTCTGATCAACCGTATTTGTTGGCAAATCCACGTGTACATGGAAGTTTTTGTGTAAAATTTCTTATTATCCCCCGATGAAGGCGGATGAATATTGTTTTGGTGTTGACCGTTCGCCCATCCTTCTGACCGGAGCCATAATTATCCTGGTATTGATGGTCGAAATTTATTTTTAAAAACTCATATTCTATTAAGGAATGATGTAAGTCACATTTGTCAAAATTCATCAACGTAGTGCAGAGTTAAGGCCCATTGTAATTTAATAAAAGCTCTTTTTAAGGTATCGCAAACATTGCAAATGGCGAAAACAGGCTAAAATTTCAAAAAATGAATTTTGGGGGAAATACTTATTGCCACCTAGATTTTAGTAAATAAATGTATTTATCTATGGATGTAGTAAATGTTTGCAAGCTCAGTTTAGTCTAATTCATGTTCTAATTACCAAGCACATACTAAAACAAAAGAAAAACCATTTGCATGAGAACTCTGAAATTCATGAACAATATACCAAAGCAACTCATACCTTAAATAAGTATATGCTGATCTACAATGTTTAGTGCCAATTTGTCAAAATAATGTTAGGGTTTTCAAGAAATTCAAGGAAATCTTACTTCCTGGTTCAAAGTGAAAGTAGAATCTACTTTCAGAGTTCTCATGCAAACGGTTTTTCTTTTGTTTTAGTATGTGCTTGGTAATTAGAACATGAATTTGACTAAATTGAGCTTGCAAACATTTACTACATCCATAGCTAAATATATTTCTTTCCTAAACCCTAGGTGGCAATGAGTATTTCCCCCAAAACTCATTTTTGAAATTTTTGCTAGTTTTAGCCATTTGCAATGTTTGCGACCTCTTAAATTGAGAAAATTTACGTCCGGAGCCATGGTTTGGCGAATGATGCACATCTCATCTATGTATAATAGAGTTATGGCCCGTTGGCACTTTCAATAATCATTAATGTATCCAATAACCAGAGAAGTGATTGGTCTTGGGTCCACAAACTTGGTACGTTGGTTAGTCATGACAAATGATAATGAGGTCAGCAGGCAAACAAATTTGCCTAGTGTATTAAACGGGATAATTGATTAGTGGATGACTCTTATCGATGTGGAAGTTAACAGGTCAAAGTCATGGAAAACTTGTTCTCTTTAATTTTGACAGTTTTTATAGGCAGCTGCGATATATTTACTACATGTCATTTGAAATGACCGTGAATATAGTTTTTTCTAGTATGAGAAAATAAAGGGAATTAACCCAAATTGAATAAACAGTTTCATCTCTGCAGTTAGCTCCCCTGGTTATTTGTTTTTCTGTAGTTTAGGTCTCGACTTCTCGGGAATGCTACAGATAAATTGTTGAATTTGTAAAATTTAATTTTAAAGAACGATGCTCGTACAATGGATGCTTATCTTAAACTTTCGGTTGCTTTTGTTTTATGTAATTTGACTTTTAGAATTGGCACTAAAATGCCAAGGCGACAGAGCATAGAAATATACAAAATTATGCCAAGCATTCAGTAGGTGGCAGCATTCACATTGTCAATGCGACATATCGATACACCAGGTTGAATATCAGTTAGTTGGATTTAAATTGACCCTGTAAAGTCCACTGAAACACGCAGGTTTTTTGCGGCTTTTTTTCGCAGCAAAATTTCATTTATTAATTTGCCATATTTTCTTCGCTATTTTATTTTGTTTCTATTTAGCTGGCCAGTATTAAAGATCAAGTCATGCAATAATTTTGTGATTAATTAATTTAAGTCTTGAAATACATGTACGTGTAACAAGTATGAATAACTAATTAATATCTGGATACATTAATATCTGAGGGAAGAAAACATTTGACCTTTTATAATAATGAAACACCGAAACACGAATGTCCCTTTAGGATTGATACTTATCACACAGAATTCTGAAGTGGGACACTTATTTATATATGAAAGCGTCTATAGTGCAAGATCTACATTTATATTCCTCCAAATGGAGTGTTAACATGAAATCAAAACCATTTGTGCATATAACTGCTCTTGAAGCAGTCTTCAGTCTCTTTCATAACGTCACAAAAACAGTGTCCCCTTCACCCACCCCCTCCATATACGACGAGGACATCATGTTCTTGAGACAGTTTCTTTATCATGTGGATATGGATCTTTGTCAAAATTTACAGCATATTCAGAATAAAATCTTACATTATAACGCTTTTTTATATTTTTAGAACTGTGTGTCAAATAGTGGATAAAAACGTAACAACATCTCTTTGTAAATGAATAATTCCACTGCAAGACAAAGCCGGCCGGTACGAGTGTCAGGCGTCCATGTTTATAATACATATACATTTATATACATTGTACATTGTAGTTATATAAACCTTTGTTCGATCGCAATTCCGAAACCTTGTGTGGCGGGTCCTTTAAGGCCGGTATTCCATGGTTCCGTGATGCGTGATCCGTGATCCGTGTCCGTGTCCGCGATTTTTCACTCACCAAAGATATCGTTGGGTATATTCCATACCTCCGTGTCCGTTCCACGAATAAGGACGCGGAACGGACACGGAGGTATGGAATATACCCAACGATATCTTTGGTGAGTGAAAAATCGCGGACACGGACGCGGACACGGAATGTACGCATCACGAAATCATGGAATACCGGCCTAATGTTATCTGTCATTTAATATTTCTACTGACAATTGTTTTGCACTTTGTCACAGTTAGGGAACTGTCGGTGAAAAGCAAAGTAATTTTACACGCATTGTCGACAATTCTTGATCCCAAAATCAGTGTGCCATACAAGATTTATAGATACAGTCTGCACGTCCGTCTACTAGAGTTTGGTTATTCAATTAATCCCCTCAACCTTTACATAAAACAAACTCAAACCCAAACTGATATCTACGGAAATAATAGATTTCAAAAATGTTAAACGATAGTAATTGCAAGAAAATAGTTTAAAAATGTATTAGCTCACAACAAATTTATGTTTTTCAAATCTAACTATCAGTAAATTAAGCATATTCTGTTGAGTACAGTTATTTTCTGTTACTCAACACAATCAATTACACCACAAGTTCATAGACGTACACAAATGATAGCTTTTAATAAATCATTTCCTAAGCAGCAGCTATTATTTTTTCGACAACAAATTAAGTCAGAAATCGACAGCCACTACAAAACACGATTAAATTACATCACTTTCGTTTCAGCAATTATGGTAGATAATTGTTTCAGTTTAAATTTCAGTCAGAATTTTTTTTTTTTAAAGTGATTAATTCGGCTTTTGTTCTCTATAACATAGGATGGAAGAATGTCGTCTCTATTGGTGGTGTAAGAGGGGTGCGAAGTTAGAGTCTGGGTGGATATTCCTTCATTTTAGTTTGCCATTTTGTTTATTTCTGAACCCACACCAACAAACTTTCTGCTTGTGGGTGATTTGGGCACGAACCCGCCAACACCACTTCACCCTCATGGCCTCCAACAGCCCGAAAAGAAGTTGTGTATACCCTTCATCTGCCGCCACACCCTTAACAAACGTTCTTCACATTGATTTTGATATGGAAGGGTGCTCTCTCTCTTTTCTAACAAACCTTTGACTAACTCGCCAGTTACAATATTAATTTATACCGTTTAAAATTTGCTTTAATATATCTGCTCGCTTTATTTCTGACTTTCAGAACAGTCGAGTATGCTGTCGTTTCCGACTGTCTCTTTTTTGTTTTATGAAACCGTTTTCTTCCGTTTGCTTCTCCCAATATTTGCTTGCGCAGTCAATTCTCGTTGAAATTAAGATTTATCGGCGTTGTCAGTTTGCAAGGATCTTTCACGAGTGCGATGCTTGGATTGAAAAATCCGTCCGTCTGGAAACTTTCTGTGCATTAACTGAACAGAGATTTGTTATAGCCTAAAAGCAGTTCACAATGGTGGGATTGAACTGAACATTTGTGATAGACATTCTTTTGTAAAACATTCATAACATATCCCCCTTTAATTTGATTTTTTTATATTTCCGAGTCGGACCTTTTTTATTGCTGACGAAGAATGCATTTTTTTATTCTTAGTAACTGTTGCACCACTGCGTTTTAGCGCGCGATTAGTGTTTGTGTGAGGGTGTAAGGTTACATTTTACAGCAGCAGTAAAGAAACCTAAAAAAGTTCAAAGAAGTGTTTTTTTTCTCAAAATACTACCTTAAAAGCAAAAGTGTATGATAAAAATCAGATAACAGGTCTGTGTCTTCTCTGATTGCATATAAAAACGCACTAAACTGGAGATTTTAATCAGTGTCTCCTTGAACTGTCGCACTGTCATTCTCCAAAGCCGAAGGTCAAAGTCGCAACTTCGAGGAAAAAGCTCAACAAAACAGCTCGTTTCCGGTATTTTATTACCTGATACATGCGAAATCGCTCTATATGTAGAAGTTAGTTAGTAATAAGTTTTTTAGTAAGGAAAGAAATCAAGGGATTCAGTATCACCTAACAATGACGTTAGCCAGCGTTTATTTGTAATTATGAAAAGGAAACTTTGAAAGCCACCGACCACGACAAACATGAAAATATTGCAGTCTCGGTTTGATTGAACCTGTTCATGGGCAGTTATGGAAATGCATATTACTGCCCACACCGCCTAGCCCCGGGTTGAGCGCAACTCACTTTTAACATCAATAAACAATACAATTTTGATCCATCCCAAACGATCCCAAACGATGGTATGCATTATGGCGGTGAACATGGAAACTTCAATGCGGTATTTTCAGATGAATACCTACTACATGTATATTCAGCGGATTATGGTCGCCAGATAAAAGAATGGGGTTGCCCTAAACGAGAAAACAAAGGGCGGAACTAAACAAAATAGAATTTTGACAGTGTATATGAGAATATAAATCCTGCATATCACCGAAAACGCCTTAGGCAAAATTAAAAAAAAAACAGTCAAGATCCCCTAATATACTAACATGTACCAGTGCCGAATTTTTAGCTTTTTTTAAATGTTTTGATTGGTTTGTATCCGCTTTAAATGAATAACTATCGTGGCTTAATCATTGTATACTGAGCCAAAATGAAATCTTGACAAAATAACATGCAAAACTCCTATTACATAAATGATGCCAGTGAATGCAAATATCTGGAGGAATGTGATCACCAATATGTTTATCTTGAGAGTTGGCCGTTCAGTACCTATCGGTTTAAAAAAAGAAACAAAAGAACTTACGGAACAATAAACGTTGGGTATAGTTATGATTTTTTTTTATAGGAAGGTAAAATGCTAAAACGGATATTTAAGTAACTGTTTCTTATTTTTTTACATGAGTGGGGTTTAAAGATTGTATTTTTCCTTCTCTACATGCCATGAACTTTGAAATTTGACAGTCAAATAATCTGTTGGAGACGTTTTTGTTAAAACTCATCGAACTCCTCATTATTTAGAAAAGAGGAGATAGCCTTGACCTCTGTGACAATAGAACAACATCTTTCAGCTTTATCATATGTCCATATATGTGCAAATACCACAAATGAAACGAAAGAAAAATTGTATCATAGTCATCACGTATAAGAAGTACAAGTGGAGGGCAGCATTTGAATATTTATATTGTCTGAAATGTTATTTTCCATTAAAATTGAGTGCTGACCAATTTTAAGCAAATTTGAAAGTCACAAATCAAAATTACTGTGTTACAGGAGGCAAAATTGGGTTTAAATTAGGTTCGGGGTCAATTTTAACTAAATTTGCCTTAAAAATGCCACAATTGATACCCTTGGTGGCCCATTTTGCATATGTCAGCTCAAAAAGTAAGTTGCTTCAAGTAGTTGAGATGTTTTACTATTATTCATAACCATGTTTTTGAGAAATTTGATGTTTTTCAATTTCAATTTGCAAGAAATGAATTCTTAGGTTTAGCCGCTTTGGCCGCAAACGCGTACCAGAATAGGTGGTGTTGGAAAATTCATCATATTGAGTTCATTTTTGCTAACAGAAAGCTCAAACTTGGTAGATATATTGCAAACATCATATTATTGAATAAAACGGAAAATATAAGATTTTGAAAAACACAAGTTTTCTTATAGGCAAATTACTTGTAAATAGTCCACCGGATGTTCCTACTCGGGCTAGTCAGGTGTAAGACCTGTAAATAGACTTCCCTTTATAAACTATAGTAAACACGACATGTTTCAAAAGGCTGGCAATCATAGCTGGTACCATTTGAATAAGGGCTAACTTACATGCTTTTGAAGCTAAGTGTTTCTACTGTCCATTTCCAGCAAGAAAAATAGGGGTCATGTATCAATAAACAGAGATTTGACACCTTGAAACCGGTGGTTTGTTTTTTTCACTTCTGTGTGAACTTCAAAACAGTTTTACATATGCCATCCTAAAACCAGGGCCTTTTTTCATATACTACATTTCCAAACATAAATTTGCTATCAGTGTGTCAGTAAAACGATTTGTGAGCAAAGTATTTCCCGGACTACGTCAATAGTTCTACCAATCAGAACGCTCCGAACAGAAGCGTCGGGGATGTCCGGAAGTCGCACTGGGGTGAAGAATCTATGAAAAAATAACCTGCATTTCGGAGGCTGTTTTCTGTTGAATATTACGCGTATTTCGAGCTTTTGGTGAGACTTTTTGACATTTACTGTTAGATCAGACACTGTTGCGTTGAACCAAACAGCTGTCAGGCTGGAACCCGCCGTATTGTAGGAAAAACAGCCTCTCGAACGGGGGTGGGGTCTGGAGCCGTTCCTGACCATTATTCAATTACATGTATATACTTAGAAATATAATTTTTTTTAGAATACGATTTGACGGTGTATTTTCGCATATTTTGATAGAATGGAATAATATTATTGACACCATTTTTACAAAAAAGGGCGTATTAGTAAGGGTTGGCAGGGGGTGGGGCGGCTGGTCAAGCGCCAGTATACCATCGTTGTTTCACCATCGTACCATCGTTGTTTCACCATCGTACCATCGTTGTTTCACCATCGTGCCATCGTTGTTTCACCATCGTACCAAAGGAAATCATGACAACCTACCTGCTAGACGTTTTTCTCTTTCTTATGCAAGACTATATATATTATGCACTCTGGAAAATTAACTTCTGCTTTGTAAGACTTACTGATTGCTTCGATCTTCGAAATATTCAGAAATACTGTGAAATATTTTGTAGACTTTGCGATTTTAAACTGCAAACGTTATTTTAGATAAATTAACGTTTTTCTGACTTTTTCATACCGTTACAACATGTTTCAGACATAGACCTGTTAAGAAAAAGATTGCGCTCATCGAAATATTTAACACGCTTATGAAAACAATCTGAGATGTAAGATGTTCAAGTCGGAACATCTCCTTTATTTTTTGGATAGATAAATAGATACCTTTATTTCCTCCACGTGGGAGAGCATAACATATTTACAATATAATCATACAATTACAAGAAGAGAAAGAAACACAACAATTCTGTCATAACGGCTAAATTAACACTGTGATGAGTTAACCACATATGTAGACGTTATCAGCATGCATATATTAATAATAATAATAATAACAGACCGAGCGTGCGTCTCCTTAAGATTAAGGAAACATACAGAGGTGGGCCCAGTGAAAAATCTAACTATACCGCCACCAAGCCATCGGATAGCATATAATCATTCTAAAATGTTGAAGAAATAAAACCTCAATAAAGTATCATCAGCATATTTTCGTACAAACTCTCACAGAACAAAACGAAATTTAAGTGAGAGTATAGATAAAGAAATTTGCCAGTGACATATTCTCAGAATTAACGTTATTATGTAAACAGTCTGATTAAGTGTCCTAATCTATATTTAACCAGTCATCGAGATACAGAGGAAAGGTACAAACGACTTAGAAAAAAACGTTGGCATGGTGTTCAAAAGAAATGTCTGTCATAAAGCCTCTTGTAGCTGTGTAGGAAAAAGCTTAGCGAAAATTGGATGCAAAATTGGGTACCGTGTTTTATATAATTTGTACCATATCAAGTAAAAATACCGAGTAAGAAATAGAATTATTCGATGAAATCATGACAAGTCCACACAACAAATAAATATTATAAAAAACAACAAATGTTTGAAAAAAAAAAAAACAACCTTTACGCTAACCATCGTTTGATTCGGTATTTAATGAGTTTTACTTAACTCGGGGCTCAGCGTAGTTGGCAGTAATTTGCATTGTTTATTATAAATGCATATATATGAACAAACCCAGCTTGCAATATTTTTTTTATAGTTGTCGTGTTCAAATTCATTCAAAAGTCCCCTTATAAATCTAGTTCAGTTTGCATTAGGTTTTGAAGACAGATGTATGTGTTTTCAACAATAACGTCCTTCAATTGAGTGTGTTTTGCTTGTTAACTATCTTTGTTAACAATCTTCTCTGATTGCAAATAAAATCACACTCGAATGGACATTTTGATCATCTGCGTAATTGAACTGTCACTTTACCATTCTTCGAAACCGAAAGTAATGTCCCAACGTTGTGCACAATCTCGAAAACCCTACTTGTTAACGGTATTTTATTACCTGTTACTTGCGAAATCGCAATATATGTACGAGTTATTTTCTTACAAAAGAAATCAATGAAGGAACTGAAGTCTCACCAAACAAAATAATAAGCAAGTATTTGCTTGAAGAGGAGTTAGCGAGCGATTCCCGGTAATACCTACTGGTGCCCATTTTGGAGGATTTTGCAAATTAATACCATAAGGTCTCCTATATAAACATGATTACACCTTTGGAACGACTCGCATGGTCGTATTCCAACTGATTAATAATTAAAGGCAATTTAATATAATGTGTGTTTGCTTCATCTATGTATAGGATAGAGTCTATTAAGACGTTTTTATAGAAAATAGAAGCCGAAACGAGCGCAGCGAGTGCAGGTTTCTATTTTCTATAGAAACGTCTTAATAGTTAGGCAATAATGCGAAGTTTTTACGGATTTTATTGGATCAAATTGCAAACTAGCAAATCATCCGAGAGAAGTCATTTACGTAATATTGTCCGTCCAGAGTTGTATTTTTGTCAGTTCGGACAGATCAACAATTGATTTTACTCTCAGAAAAACCGAGATAATTTCTGTAATGATATAATAGATTGTTTCAGATTCGGAACTCGGTTTCCCAATTAGAGATTAATCTCCTTATTGCAAGAAGTATTTTTCTTTTCCCTTTACACGATTTGACTTTCTTATGCAAGACCACCTTTCCTTTCACGCTGCAAAATTTACGTCCGCTCTCTTTTTTTTACATAAATTTGTAGAAAGATAAAACCTTGTCTCTGTATGCTTCGGATTGCAAATTTAATTTTAAATGTTCTGTCAATACTAGAACAACGTTGGTTTGATATTTTCAAATGAATTATTGAAAATATCATTAATTTAATTATGGTAACAATTTACGAATTTAACTTGATTTTTAAGCACAATTACAGCTTTATATATTAAAGAAACAACTGAATAAAATGCATAGTAAAACTGTAAAAAGAAAACAGAATGATCAATGCTGTTTATTGCACTGTATCCGTCTTTCACTAGTGAGCATCAAAGATAAATTAAATATCCATTGTTTATGCTGACTTGCGAATTAAAATTCTCTTTGTATATGAATTGATATTAAAGACTGAGGCAAGAAAAACTCTAACTGATTGTGACGGGGTAGTCAGTTCTCATTCTGGAAAACACCATATACCTAATTGCAAAAGGGAATAAAAGACGAATATTTCTTTATCAAATAAAAGTGGTTGGTTCGTTGTCACTTTTAACGCCATTAAAATAAATTCTAGTGTCACTGGTTAATGTAATGTAATCTTCACGACTAGATTATTTCAACAAAGCTGGCAGTGAAATTACATTGTATGGAATAAATTGACATTGCACCACGTGAACATGTAATTTCTTAGTCTACCAGGTCGTTCAGTTTCATCAAATGAAGTCTAAACTTTCGCTTCCGTAGCCTTTTGATCTGGAGCTTAATTTCAAATTCAATTTAATAAGACAAACTAAGGTCAAACGACTTACATATTGTCTGGAAATTTAATTTAAGTGTTTACGAGCAAATAAAATACTCATTCTTATTGCTTCATGCAGAGCAAGGACATGACTTTTAGAAATATTCTGGGATCTGGGAGATATGAAAAACACTTAAAATGTCATTTTAAAATGTATATTTAATACAGTCAATAATTTTTTTATTACATGTATATACTGTTAAATTTTCTTTCAATGATATAATTCCTGCTTCATAAATTTTGCCTTTGGCGTTGTCTCTGATATGCAGGATTTATATTCTAAGATCCACTCTCAAAATTCTATTCTGTTTAGTTCCGCCCATTGTTTTCTTGTTTAGGGCAAACCCATTTTTTATATGAGGACCATACGCCGCTGAACATGGAATGGTATTAATCTGAAAATACAACATTGAAGGTTCCATGTTCACTGCCATATGCTTACCATCGTTTGGGATGGTTCAAAATTGTACTGTTACATGTATTGGTGTAAATATTGAGTTGCGCTCACCCGGGGCTAGGCGGCGTGGGCAGTAATTAACATTTCTATTACTGCCCGTGAACAAGCTCAATCAAACCGAGCCTGCAATATTTTCATATTTGTCGTGGTCGAGGGTCTTCAAAATTCCCTTTTCATCTATTTCAAAGAATACGGTCGTTTTCCTTTAAATTGCTATCGAAGTTTTTGAACGGGTAACCGCGGCGGGAGAGACTTACGAATTACCACTGACAAAACTAAAAAAAAAAACGCAAAAGATACAACCATGTATATATTTCTTAGTATTTTAAGATAGACATTACCTTCCAGATTTTCCGCATTCGCTGCGTACTGTTTCCGGGATTTAAATATATCGCTGTTAGCAGTAAGAGCGATGTTAAAAGGATACTTGCCGCAAGAATAACGGTTTGCTCCCAAGCAGGGGCAATATCTTTCAAAATATCGGACTCAACTCAAGTCGATCGTTTTGCTTACCTTTTTGTTTGCACGACGGTGGCAGTTGTTTAGGAGTTTATGAAGGCTTCTACAAAATTCTGGTAAAAGAATGTAGACGCTCAATCTGTTTTGTATTCCTGTCACCCTGTGGTTTTGCAAATTGAAAGTGATGCGAAAGAGACCTCAAATTAGACGTCAGGTGCTCTTCAGTTAGGAAATTGTTTGTGTGTTTTTGCATGTACCGCTGTCGGGTCGATGGGTATGTTAGAGCTAATTCGCTAAGACAACATGTACTTGTTTGTTCATTTGGGACAAATGTGATGTCGATGCACGCTAGGACCTGTTTAATCCTCCAATGGCAAATTGTTTTGCCACTGACTGTTCCAATGCGGATACCCCTTAGCGTCTTCTTTTCGTTAACTGTGGGGTCTTATTAAAACTGATAATTTAATAAACACTTGCTCTCCTTTCTCTATCATTAAAGGCTGTGTCGGGAGGCTGTTTGTTTCTAAATGTGGCTTTTCCTGATATGCACGAGTCTCATTTTGTTTCAAACAAACAAACGAACGAACACACTTACAAACGATCAAACAAACCGAAATTTATCGTTCTTATTTCCATGTAAATGTAGTGGTTCTACATTATGTTAGTAAATTCATTTCAAATTACTTTTGCTCAATTTTGTTTGTCAATATTTACATTTGTGTGAGATGATTATGTAAATAATACGGAAATAGGAGATACAAATTTTACCATGCGGACGATATACCTGTTTATGTTCTACTCGAAACAATTTTTTGAACAGAATAATTTAAAACTCATTTTTATTCTTAATAGAGGAGCGAATGGTATGTAACAAAGTCACATGGAAGGAAGGGGCTTTTATCAGTGTTACGGTAATATTAACCTGGCACCAGCTAGATGGTTTACTAAGAAAACACTGAAATACTTATTTTCTCCTTTTTTATTCATTTCATTTTCTCTTTTTTTACTGATTTGCTGAACCTATGTTCTGGGAGATAAGGGAAGTAAAATGCATGTCAGTAAGGTACCTGCAGGAGTTGCTTTTCTTGGAGGTATTGATGATTATTGTATAATATATTGACATGAGAATATATAACAGAACATAGGGACGGGAGCCAGTCTACGGTAATATAGAAGAATAAGGAACTTCATGATTACGATTGCACACAGAAGTCTGAAAAAATTATTGTTTTATTCAACTGATCAGTTAACAGACAAATTATTTATGAAACTGACCAATCGAATGATTGCCGTAAACGCCAACAGGCCCTGTGATGAAAACATGCAAATGAACTGTCAAACGATATAATATAGCATTATGTGAAAGACGCGAGACGAATCAGACTGGCTTGACATTATACTGGCACATTTGCATCAGTTTGCAACAAACTCGGATAATGAAAGAGGTAAGCAAAAATGCCAAAATGCAATTGATGCAAAAGGGACCTCAAATTGATATATAGGATTGTGCATGAGTCTAAGGCTTGCCATGCCATATGATTAATATGCAATAGTCTGGATAAATGAGGAGATAATGCAAGAGGATCGGTGAATGGTAGATAATTATTCAAGATGCTGCGTGCTGATGATCCGTTGCATTATGCACCAGGTTTAAAACACGGAAGCATTATGTAATTGCCTTGCCAACACTACTAGTAGTTTTATGGGATACGAAATGATAGCGTTATGGAATAGAAATATGCTGACAAAAATGATGAGATTCAAAACATGCTGGAAAAAACAATAAATTTATTGAAACTGAGAACAAAATAAAAGAAATTCTATGCAGCAAAATGTGCGAACGATGATGTTTGGGAACCGGCTCGCCAAACAACGTAAAGTGAAAGCAAATTACAGCAAAATGACAGCGCGAGAAAGACACAATGGTAGCCTATTCAAATGTTGAGGACTAATATATGGGACAGTACAACACTTAACAACTTTTCTAAGTATACGCATTCGTATAAGGGGCATTACTGGTATGATAATTGAGTTTTTGCTCTGAAACTTGCAATAAACATGCAATAAATACTAACTGATTTATTAGTAAAACAAATATTCAAAATGACAAACAACTGATTTCTCACAATCATTTCGAACACTGGCACCCACAGAATACAAATTCACAACATCAGTCAAGAACGCGTAAGACCACAATCATTTCATGGAGGTTATGCAGTTCTGAACGACACTTCGGGAAATCCTAGCCCATTTCGTACGCGCCTTCCAAGTTCAGACCACAATCAGATTAAAAATGCTTGAAGGTGTGGAAGGACAACCGCAATAAGGACTTGTCGGAGATATTCCTCAGAATTTAAGTTCTCTTGGTTTAGAACTGCTGCAGTTTTCGAAATGCACGTGCATTATAGAAGTCGATAACTAAACAGTGTAAAAAAGACTTTACCGTCATACGACAGGTATTACAGTTGCAAATTCGTTCTTACAAATATGAAAAAATCTTCGAAATTTAATAGTAGACGGTCAAAATGTTGAACGTATGATATTTAAACAAATTAAAGGGTAAAACTTTTTTACACTGATAAGGCTGTAATTTGAACCTTACTTACCTGTAATTACCGATTCAAACCAGCGATGACACAGATTTGGATTCATACAATTCCATGCTCTCAAGTGAGTGCAATTGTAGCATTACTTATAAAAAAAATCGCAAATAGTTTATTATCATAACCAATAACTTGTTGTTTTAGTAATTTGTCTGCATAAAAATTAAATAAAGTTTTTGAACAGCAGATTTTATGAAGTTTTCTGCAGTGTTCTTGTCTTGTATTTATTTAATTTGCTGTCATGTTTCCAATCCGTTACGAGATGTTTTATTGAACAAGAGCGCTAATATCAGTTTTGTAAGGCTACACGTATACATTCAGGTTTTTATTTTTACGATATTCGATGCCGACAGAGAGTCACATCTTGAATTATATTATGTTTTAGCGCAAAATCTCAGAAGTGAAACTGGCGAAATCGGACTCCGGGGAAACTTACTATTGGACGAGTAATTACTTTCTCGCAATCAGTTTTGAGGATAGAGATTCCCGCTGAAAGACGGGCAGATAAATTAGTCAGAGAGAGCTTAGACATTTTGTGACTGCTTTTGTTTATGATTGACCACTGGGAAACTATTAAGTATTTATTCGGAAAAAATAGACATATATAATTTAAGAAAAAATCACTTAATGGCGATTCTATTTAAGAGCTAAAGTTGTTATAAAATAAATTAGTGCCTTTTGAGTCCACTAATAATGGGACTCATTTGAATAACTTGATTTTAAGATTTGCTACAGAAAATAAATATGATTGAAAGGAATGACTAAGGTTATTGCCGTTGTATGTGTCATAGGTAACGACTGCTATGAAAAATAAAACTGAGAAAATATGAAATTATTAGCTGTTAACTTTAAAACGTGAGTAATCGAAATAATAGATTAACTGTAAAATAAATAGCGAATAACTGATTGAATGGAGCCCGAGAAAGGAACACTGACATATATGAACACAAGTCAACAGATAGAGGACATTTCCACTTTAAATTTTTCTACCTCACATTTCAACGTGACCAGCGTTCCGGACTATGAGTACACATTCGTCAATGATCCGCCGCTGGCTGAACTTATACCCGTTTCAATAGTATACGGAATGACGCTGGTTCTCGGCATGCTAGGGAATATCCTCGTGCTGTTCTCTGTAACCAGGTACCAGCAAATGATGACTGTGACCAACACATTTCTTCTCAGTCTGGCAACTGCGGACCTGTTGTTGGTGGTCATTTGCGTACCAGTCAAGGTAGGCACCGTTAATTATGTCTCTTTGTCCTTTCTGCTTGTTGGCAGTGTCGGAAGGTTGTGTCTTCTAGATGTGGACATTTCTGATATTTCACTTTTTGTAGTTTGTTACAACTGTCTTGTTTTTTATGTTAAAAACGATCGCGGTAGTTTCCAATTTCATAACATTTGTTTCATGAAAATGCATCTTTTTCTTGAATAATACTTGTGAATCTACTTATGCTGATCTTTTCAGCAAATGAGTTATAAAGTTTCGATTGCGTAGTACACACATACACGTAAAATGCATAACATTGTGAAAACAGAAACTATTGCAAACGTCTTTAAAGTCATGTGTATACCATTCAAGATGACATATGTGTATACTGGTGGGATACTTGATACCAATGGTTATTTTGCATACATGTATATTTCAATAACGAACATATGCATTATGATTTTTATAAAGGATAAACTAGTTCTTTTGCGTACCAGTCCAGGTGAGTTATACTAAGTTTTTTTTTCAGGTTAAAACTGTTTACGTTGGTAGAATGAACAGTATTTTTTATGTTCCAGTAAATGTGTAAAATGTTGTACTGTGTGTGATTTGTACAAAACTACCTTTATATATTTTATATGGTCATAGTTGATTTTTATAAGATATATCAGATATATCGTCTAGCATTAAAGTAATCTGAGACATCAAGGAAAAAAGTTAAGCAAATATAAAACGTTAGAAGTAATTTAAAATTGACGAGTTTTTATACCTAAAGTCAGATTTAGTAATGTTACATGTATAGTATATTCTATTGTACTCAATTTATCGGGGAGATTACATTAAATTTTATACCTTGCCCAAATCATTATACCACAGATGGTTAAATGTTGCGAAAAGGAATACTAGTAATCTCCAGTTTTTGTTTTTTTTAATGAAAAAAGTTTAACCTAGTAGACTTGTAAAGAATATCATTTTTTAATTTTTACATGATTTTGCTCTGCTTATTCTAACTATAAATGTGACTACGTTCTAAAGTATTATCGTTTTTAAAATACAATATATTTTTATACGCTAGATTTCTTTCAACTAAATTCCATCCGAAGGTAAGGACTATAACCTGAACACCGATTATTAAAATTGGTGGTTGGTGGTTTACAAGTACATTTAATGTAAACAAAGATAAAACCATTTGAAAATACAGTGCGCGTGTAATAACTATATAAAGATTTTCTTTAATTGTTAATTTATTGTAGTTTTGAACATTAATTGGCCTCATTTGTTTGAAATAAAAATAGTGAGAACCTTTAATACACGTCGCTTTTGGGCTAACCAGTTCAAAGAGTTAATTCATGAACCTTATATGTGGATTAAATATGGGTTTGTTCATTTAGTGACATCATTTGTTATAATTAAAATAATGTACGCCTTATTGACAAGTCGTTTCGGGTAACTTATCTAGTTTTTATTTGTTATTCATAACAACTGAAATAAAGTACTAGACTAAGTAAAAAATATTTAGGAATCACGGAAATTAAAATAGAGTAGCAAAACAAAACATCTGCGCTTTATTATTACAATAATAACAGTTGCAGAAAAAAATATAAACGCGGTTTTGGTTTATCAATACCAGAAGTTTGCCATAAAATGGAACCTACAAATAGTGTAGATGATTCAAATGAATGAAAGGTAAATAATGTTCTTTGTAGATCCTAGGGCCAATAAGGCATAACAATGTTTAGGGACATAAGTGGAGCACGATATCTTGTAGAAGAGGGATACCGTAATAAATTGCAGGAGTTTTACAGACAAAGCACAAACAACATCAGGGACTTTGAACACCGAGTCATAAACTAAAAGTTTTGTTCATACCACTTAAAAAGAATCAAGATTTCCTAATATTTGAATCACGAGCCCAATTACAAATGTTTTTATTGTGTTTGTTGGCGTTTTTGCATAACACATGATCATTCTGCTTTTTATAATCAAGGGAAGGTTAAAGTTAAAAAGCATCTTTAAATTAAAGAAATTTGTAACACACTGCATGATATTTCTAGCGCTTCATTGAACTGTTTTACATACTTTTCACTTTAAGATTAACGTGAAACGATTAATTTAAGAGAAAAACTATTAATATTCCATCAATGTTTTAGCGAAGTAGAAATGACCTTGAACTCGTTAAAAAAATCAAACAAACTCACATGTCATTGCTTTATCAAATGCTCAGATATGTTCAAATACCATTACTTATATGATAAATATAACCATTATTAGTGAGACCAGAATTTAAAAATTGGAAGTTTGCTTTATGGTTGGTTTATCTTCACACAAAATGCCTAAGATAAGACTATATTACGATATTTGAAATAAACTTAAAAGAAATAACAATTTGTTCACCTATCTTCACTGCACATGTAACCCAAAATAAGCACTAGGGACTACTTTAGATGGATGGACACGTTGATCAGCCAGTTTTGACGTCAAAAATTAAATATTGTCCAAATCTTTACGTTAAGATAAAAATGACGTATGACAGGATGCCTCGATAGATGGCGTTGTTTTTCAATAACCGTCGTCGGCAAGTAAAACGCTAGAAAAAGTTGAACTCGCGTTAACTGACAATGAAGAAAGAAACAGTGACTAGTTACTTTAGTGTTAGTTTTTACATGTGATCAAACTTGAGCGGAACTCCATATTTTCACAAATGTAAATACCGTGCAAAACGGGCTTCAAAGGGGTTAATTGATAACAGTAATGATTGAATGTACGGGGCGACGTTTTACCACCGCCACATGTCACAGACATCGCCACTGTGATAATTAAATAAATAAAGATAAACAACCCCGAAAGCCAATTATAAAAAATGCAGATTTAGTTTGAGCTGGTTGTCGTTGTTATTGTTATCATATGTAACATGTTTGGTCAGTTGTGAATTTAATGCCACATTTAGTGTTCTTACACAAGTTAGACAACTTGCAATCTCCAGTATGTCAAATATTGATCGTTGTCACATTCACAAGTGGAACATGCATATCAGGAACAGCCGCATTCATAAAAACAGCAACCCCACACAGCAAAAAAGCTGAAAATATAAAATTCTATAAATTATAAGTATGAAACCACGAACGATTAACAAAAAATAGAACCCGAGAGATTAACGCCTTAGAACTGTCAGTGGAAAACTATTCGCCACTGGGCGTTTAAATTGTGAGAATTCTGTCCTTTACATACAATGACTTCATATCACATTTGCTAACAATGGAATACTGTGTTTTATGTGGAGAAAGCCTTTACCCAATGGACATCTTCTACTCTTCTGCTCTGCCCGAAGCTAGATAAGCATAATTTTTATGGACGTGCTTAATGGTCCTGTCGCCAGATTTCCTACAGAACCTTATTTACGAGTATGGTAAACACTTTTTATGACCGTATTTTAAAGGACACGTTTTAGCATTCTGATTCAATTAGCATTCAATTAGTGCTGCTATCAGTTACAATCTGTGAAGGTCGTTGAGTACGATTACATATATAATCGTGTAAATATTGAGTAGCGCTCGAACCGGGTTGACGGATTCGGCGGCTTTCAAAGTTCCATTTTCCAATTTTTTAATAGGGGTGCAAATATGAATGTTAATTTTTCATCTTTTTCATGTTTGATTATTATTATTAAAATACAGTGACAAACCATTCGGGTGGCTATCGGCGACTTACCTACTATACCGAATATAGTATTTGTCACCACCATGTCACAAAATGGAAAGGTATTATAATTATTATAGTTGTGTAACCCATTAGATATAAAGAATAAAAGCATGTCCAAATTTTTTGCATGGGAGATAGAATGCCCCTATCTAAATATCTCGGTGTATATCCAAAAACATTCAGATTTTTATTTACATATAATCATTAAAAAGACTTACCATTTAACAAATTACATTTATAAAATTGACATTTTAGAAAAAAAATATAGAAGCTACTGCCCACCTGAACAATGCCTTGCGAAAATTGATTCAATTTAAATCTTTAGATACAGCAACAAATCTCATTTTCAGAACGTAATATGACATATATAAAACTCCGAGATGGTTTTCAACAGTTCAGAATGAATAGTAAAAAAGTTGTTCGTGGCTTTTTAGTTCCTTTTCTATCTAATAATATATTAGCGTCGTTTGTGCCGTGTGGCAGCTATGAAAAAAAACTCCCCGTATTTTCATTCAGCGAGGTTATCGATACCTATCTTAGAAAGCGGTTGATCTTGCTGCAATTTTCGGGAATTTAGGCTTTGATACTTGCATATTGTAAGCTATTGACTTTATTTGAACGGCATATTCACCAAACAGGACCATACTTGCAGGTACAATACTGAAGATCATACTTACATGTATTCATATGGTGGTGAACACCTGTGAAGGTAAGGATCACCAAAACATTGTTTAGATGTATTTTCGTTGAACACCAAATTCGAAATATTTTAATTGTATTTTTCCGGTTCTGATACATTTTTAAATTCGCAAAATAAATACTCACCTTAACATAAGAGACCAATGCGAGGGAGAAACCACTTGTTTGCTCCGATTGGACTTTTGCCAATTCATTTTCGGTTTTGGATATCACTGTTCTCCTAACTAATCGAGGTTTGATAATTTTCAGGAAAACGTTGTTCAAGCTTTAGAACGATACTGAGCAACGTCGAGAAACAAGGTTAATAACCCGCAAATGAAATGACAACCAATGTCAAAATCGACTATCTTATATTTCAATCTGGCCGATAAACAAGAGAATCTTTGAACTCGTATTTCAAATTGGTTTTCAAGAGTTGGTCGTGATTATATTCACAAAAGTTACAGCCATGTTTTCCACTGATTTTAATTTACTTTAACTGGAAAATAAAACGTAGAAACATTTTGATTATGTCCAACCTTAATTTTACGAAAGGATCTTTGAAATAGATGAAAAGGGGACTTTGAAAGCCATCGAACAGGACAAATATGAAAATATTGCAGGCTCGGTTTGATTGAGCCTGTTCCTGGACAGTAATGGAAATGCATATTACTGCCCACGCCGCCCAGCACCGGGTTGAGCGCAACTCAATATTTACATCAATTAACAGTAAATTTTGACCATCCCAAACGATGGTATGCATATGGCGGTGGACATAGAACCTTCAATGCGGTATTTTCAGATTAATACCATTCCATGTTCAGCGGCGTATGGTCCCCAGATAAATGAATGGGTTTGCCCTAAACGAGAAAACAATGGGCGAACTCAACAGAATAGAATTTTGAGAGGGGATCTTAGAATGTAAATCCTGCATATCACAGACAACGCCAAAGGCAAAATTTTAAAAGCAGGAAGTATATCCTTGTTGAATTAACTTGACATGCTAACACGTGGGTTGCTAATTGCGCTGTTTGGCGGAATGGATTAATCGATGGCAAACACCTGGAGTTAAATCAGCAAGATTTTCCTAAAAATTTATATCACTTTTTAAACCCTGCCACCGATGCACAACCAACAAGGTGAGCAAAGTGATTGACTTAAGACTGGTTAATCATTTAGCATCAGAGAGCGGTATAATTTAATGCTGATAGCCTTTTTTAAATTTGCGAATGCTTTTTTTACGGGTAAAGTGGTGAAATAGATTATTCCACTTCCTGTAAATATAGTTAATGCGATTTGAGTTTGTCGTCTCTGGATGAGAAATACCTTGTTGCAGGGATCTAAACTTAAATATTTATTTGAATAAAGTTTTGTTATCGGCAAAATTCAAAAAATGTGAATCTTAAGTTTTGGCACTGCTTCACTTATTTCATGAAAAGTGTACCTGTTATGCAGAGGTTGCGTTCATTGAACTCTTTAACATTGTTACGTTTTGTAATAAAAAACTGATAATTGATCTCCGCAGGATTTTGCTTGCTGTCAAACTGTCAAATTGTTTCTGATTTTATTTAAGGTCATTTCCCACCCGCAAGAAAGTAATGATTAGTAAATCCTCGCAAGAAACTTAAAGTACAGAATCAACCATTAGATCTATACTGATAATTATTTTGTCCGATTCATTCGGTACATTTTGGAAAGTAGATGTATAAATCAAACTATTAAATATTCATTTATTCATGGTATGTGTACTTTTTCTGTCACTTGTAACACGTTTATCTAGTTTGGGGATTTATAACTCCATCCTTCGGTAACAAGATGAAAACAATGAGTGCTTTACAAGCATTAGATATAGTTATGAGTGGTGGTACACATGTATTTGCGTCAATGTCAAACAATGTTACACGCATACAAATAAAACAAAGTTAACGCTGCATGTTTTTACAGTTCATGTTTAACATTCGATTAAACAAAAAATCTTTAAAGGGTCAGTCAGTACAGTTAGCTTCCGGAACGTCGTTGGGTTTTCCCGTATAGCTCGGAAGGGTGCCTAGGGTCTCTCTCCAGCAGATAAGCTGGAGATCCTTAGTAAACACACAAATGCACTTCTAGGTTAAACCTCCTGTCCTGTCTCTGTTGACTCGAATTTAAGATAATTTTGTTAGATCTTGTATACTGTATTTTTATCGTCTGGTGTTGATAAAAACGAGTCCTAGGGATGTCGACGGATATCTGAGTATTCGGATATCCTTTCGATCTTTGGATATCCGGATTGAATTATTGGCAACCGGATATTCGTTTACAAAATCTTAAAAAGTTTATTTATCAGTCATTTTGCTAAATTATCTTTCTGCTGCCAGTGTGCATTCAAGCTTAAAGTGATCAAATGCTGTATTATATTTAATTAAATTATTTAAAATATGAAGCGTTTATGTCGATGGAGACGACGATTTCATACCTTCTATGTAAACGACGATTTCATCTGTCTTTAGGAAAGACGATTTAATTATGTCTATGGAAACGACCTTTTAACACCCGCCCCCCATTCGGCAAAATTAACATAAACAAAGTGTTTGTATCCGGTTATCCGTTTGGAGTATTCAACGGATAACCGGATCACAAATTCAGTATCCATTGACATCTCTAAAACTGACACATCCATTGACATCTCTAAAACTGACACAATGTGTAATGAAATCGTCATATTGGATCAAAGTCATTAGAATTAAATAACGGGATTGGAGGGCGTATTTTTTCTAATTATAGAAAAAATAATTTCATATCTAACTACGTTACGCTAATACCATTTAGCACTGATGTTTGTTACCCCCTTTGAAAAATAAAATGATATACTATATAAGAATCAAACATTATAACTCTCTTCTTAAGTTTTTACGAATGTATTTACGTAAATAAGGCCTAGACGAAATTGCGATCGAGACGTTTAACATTTATCCCAAAAGTGTAATCGCAATTCTCAAGAGTTCTATTCGCACGCTTCATAAATAATAATTTTCAAAATCTTTCAACCCAATTTAATAAGTCCACAGCACCATTCTTTTTGAACCCAAAATTAGTATGTTTTAACAACAACAACAACAACAACAACAATAATTACAACAAAAACACACTTTTAGGCCCTTATCCAGGTAACCCAGTTTATTTAAAAATAAGTATAAGCTACAACAGAAACATTATTTCAAATGCAATAATAAGGCATCATTTTACTACAGAAAGATTTTAGTGATGTACCAATTTGCAGGAAAAAATGGTAATAGCCAACATCTGCGCCAGACATCGATATGCCATTGATTCCGATACAATTTCGACGTAAACTTTTGTGATATGAATCCTCATAACATTTCAATCAAATAACATCATCTTAATTTGCTTCGGTCTGTAGAACACGAAGAGCCCACATATTCCTTTCTGTTTCGGTAGAATGGCAAGAAGGTTACTTGATTGTTTGCAGACACGTGTTTAGTTGCTTTGACGTTGTGGAAATAAATATCTTCTTATGCCGAAGTTCATTCCTTTATGTTTTCACTTTAATAAAAAGAAAGAAATTCAAGTTTTGTAAAAATTTAGTAAACTAACGTGTCATTTTCGAAAACACTTTGTTTTATGGTTGATTGAAAAATTTTATTTACATGTACTTTGTTTTCGACCATTGATAATGTGTCAATAAATTTATCATAAATACGATTATAATTATTATTTTACATTCTTTTAAGACAAAATTTCTATAAATTTAAAATAGTCACGTCGACATTCTTGTACTTACTTGCAGTAGTAAATGTTTAATTAATTAATTAATTAATTAATTCTGCACTCAATTAATTAGAGAATTTAACGGCGGAGTAATGTTTACACTTTAATGGAAAAAAGAACAAGCAATTTTTGTAAATATTTTGTAACAATAACACGTCATATTTTCGAAGAAACATTTCAAAATATGTAATCGATTTTTTAATTTAATTTAATTAATTAAAATTAATGTCTAATGGTCATTTAAAACAAAGAATATTAGTATGTTTCATACATAGCATGTTTAAAAAATAAAACTTCATTGCAATAAATAGGTACTCAATTTCAATATTGTTAAATATTGTTTTTATTTTTTGTTTACAAACCTGCGTGGTTTGTCTCAATTTGTTTTCTTTTCTAAAGCTAATGAATGTCTTTGATTATAAGGAATGAAATATTATAATTATGAAGTCCACTTTTGAAACTGGAAACGCGAATACTATAGACTTAAATAAGGAAAAGAGTTGCCATATGAACAAAGTCATACCATGTACACTAGTATAACAAATATATAAATTAACTGTGTCAAAGCGTAATTTGTTACTAAGAAATAAGGATACTTGAAAATCACTGGTCGCATTTCAAAATAAAGCCACAATTTGCGGTGGCGCTAAACTTCCAGAAAAAATGTGCAGTTTTTCCCACTACAAAGAGTTTCACCCATTGTGTTGGTAACGCTATTAAAGGAAAAAATAATATATTGTAGTTAACAGACCACGCGAGATTTGCAATACAAAATGTAAGTCAAATAATGTTCAGCCGGAAATTTGCAGTCCTAGAAATATATCATATCACCAAGCATTTCCTTCTGGCTTGCTCACGAAGTTCAACTCAATATCGCATATGTCTTTCTGGAGAAATTAGTTTTTGGTCTGTAATTTTCGGTACAAAACCATGTAATTGAATGTCTGATCTTACAATAATAAGGCCTGCGTGTGTCTTGTATAGCGTTTATGTTCGTATCCCTCATTCATAATTGACAGAATGTAAAACAAATTATGAAACAGAATACAGACTTGAATTGAAACGAACATCATTTCACTGGAATTGTCGTCGGTTAATCGCCATAAGGCCGGTATTCCATAGTTTCGTGATGCGTGGTCCGTGATCCGTGTCCGTGGCCACGTCCGTGTCCGCGATTTTTCACTCACCAAAGATATCTTCGGGTATATTCCATACCTTAAAATAATAAGACTGCATAAATTATAGCATTACAATGCAATTGAAGATATAGAAAAGTATTCAGATTCAATTTGAATTGTTTATGACCCTTCTGGCATGAATCAAATATGAATTTGGCATAAATATTCATGGTGATTCATTATGTTTAGGCGCATATTGTATCATTGTTCACGAGGAAGTATAATTGTCTGATCCTGACTTCGACACAACACCATAGACAATTGTGAGTTTCAAAGTATGTCATGTAAATCTTAATGTTTAGAAAATATTTAGGGAACTCTTCCAACATAATATATGTAACATCTTATCGATGAAAATAATTATAAGGAAATTATATAATTATGCTACAACCAGTGACATGTTGCTTACCGAATAATAAGTGTATTAATTTTATGCAGGATATACATATTCAAGTTTCGTCCGTGTTGCAGGGATTAACTGTATGATTGAAAATTCAAAACAATCTTTTACTAAGGAATCATCAAATGTGTCCCACATTTAAGGCAGCACTGATGTAAAGGAGCCTGAAGATATGTCTGATTCTGATGATGTTCCTCTTTCAATAATTCAAGATTGACTTATGAATGTTCCTGAAGATGATAGTAATAATTTGAAAGAAGAAAGCTGCACACACCTTCGTGTGAATATCCGAGTAAAGGCGACTGTTCTCCATCCAAAAGAAAAACGGGTATTGAAATGAATCAGAACCTTCGAGAGGGAGAAAAACAGATAAAGAATGTTGAAAGAAATCAGTGATTCGAGTTCAGGCCTATTACATAACAAAATACCAATAATGTCGAGAAAATATATGGAAAAGAAATCTACACAATTTAAACAACACCAATAAATCAGCATTTGGAGAAAGCCCTGCCACAGAGCAAGACTGATCACAAGCTACAAATCCACATTGTGCAAAAAAACAACAACAACAAATCTGCTTAAGACCAGGTAGCACTACATTAATGATGAAGATTAAGACAGTTCTGTGGGTTATTTGGCAAGGCCAAAATCATAGATGATGGTTACAAATGGATTCAAAAACACCTTCAAAACTAACACATACCTCAACATCGGCAGTTATACATCTTACTGTATAAATAGACTTAACACTTTCATCTACTGCTTGATTTAGATCAGATGATCCCTGTTTGCTTTATTTAATTTCTCTCCGAAATTTAAATAAATTTATAGCGAGAAGGACTCATCAACAAAAATGCCTTTTATTTCACAATGTTTGTATGTTTCTGTTATTTCGTTTTGTGTAAATTAACATGTAATAAATTACTACATATGTATGCAAAATATTAAGTCATTATCACAAAAAGTGGATTTTTAAAAACTTTAAACCTGTTTTTCTCCATAATATGAAAAGTACTGTTGAGCCCTTATGGCGATTGACCGACGTAATGTATCTATACAATTGGAATGACTGATCAGATATTCTTTCTGTTTTTAATTCATATGAAGTTATATTCACCAGAGACTTAATAATTATGAACAAATCCACAACACGCTCTTTAAAATCAACCTTGCTATATCTCCACTTGTCTAGTCTACTGACCAGAGTTTAAAAACTCTGTGCAAATAAAACAAACTGTACTTATTTTAATGTCTCGTTAGATTGCAAATGATACCGACAATATTTAAGAAATATCAATATTTGTCAGCATAGGCATCATAAAATTATTAAATTGGATTTATTCTGGACGACACTCAATAACTTTTTTTCAAATTACACCATTGTCATTTTTGTTACTTATGAGTGATATAATTTGAGACGTAATGTAAGCTGACATAGTAAAGATAATCTTCACCATAATGACTACATCATGACTAAGGGGAAAAGAATTAATTAAAGCTTTCATTTGATAGCTTGTTTTCTCATCGTGTAAAATATACATGTATTGGCTTTCTATGTTATATCTCAACCTATATGTATTGTTATAAATAAAAATTGTTTAAACCAATATGTTGCTGCCAAGGTTATGTTGTTATTTGCTAAGAAATAAACCTGTGATACGAAAGTAAAATAAATGCAATATAATATTGTTTTCTGCCTATTTCTGCCACAATACTGAAAACTCGTTTTATTTAAATAGATAAAAAGGAACTTTGAAAATGCTCAACTGCTTACAGTGCTTGTAAATGATAACAGCACTGATAAGTTGTACGGGTAGACCTCTGTGAGCCGCAAACGGCACAAACAACGCAACTGTGGTATTTAAATAGACTAAAAAGGAACTTTGAAAGCCACCGGACACTACAAATATCAAGATATTGAAAACTCGATTTGATTGAGCAAGTTCGAAGACAGTAGTAGAAATGCATATGAAACACAATATGTTTTCAAATGTGTGGTTCGTTAAGGTTTCACTTACATTGCAAATGGCGAAAACTTGATAAAATTTTAAAAATGGATTTTGGGGGAAATACTCATTGCTACCTAAATTTTAGTGAAGAAATATAATTATCTAACTATGTGCAAGCTCGGTTTAGTCTTATTCGTGTTCTAATTACCAAGCCCATACTAAAACAAAAGAACAACCTTTGCATGAGAACTCTGAAATTCATATGCAATATACCAAAGCAACCCATACCTGAAATAAGTATATGCTAATTTACAATGTTGAGTGCCAATTCGTATAAATAATGTTAGGATTTTCAAGAAATTCAAGGAAAACTTACTTCCGGGTTCTACTTTCGGCAGATATTGTGTTGAAAAAACATGTCCTTAATGTGTTAGGAAACAGATACCAATTACATTGTAAACATTATCTATTCTACTTGTTCGCTTGGGGTAGTAATAATTTATCAAATGCCTTAGTAATTTTACACCATGTCATCCTGTATTGCTTTGATAAATATTCACTTAACAATCTCATGAAATATTCATCATATAATTGCGTCAAACATTACACTCTTTGTCAACTTTCTTCTTAAATTTCTGGATGGACTGGAAACGAGCATGTGTTGTGTTATTTGCTCATTGCTTAGTAAGTAAAAAAGTAAAGTATGCATATCAGAAACCGCCACAGCCAGAAAACATAGTATAACAGGTTTAAATACGTCGGGTTTTTGTCGGCAGTAGAGAATTTTGTCATTTTACTTAGCAAGTCAAAATCTTGCACATGATCACATGAAAAGAGTATTATGAACATTACTTGATTGTTTATGACGTCATTAACTTTATTCGCGTTCTCTACTGCCGACAAAAACCCGACGTATTAAAATCTAGGTGGCAATAAGTATTTCCTCCAAAATTCATTTTTTGAAATTTTAGCCTGTTTTCGCCATTTGCAATGTCTGCGACCTCTTAAACACCGATTTAGCTCCGATTTACAAACGACATAAACCGATAGTATTTCAGCATTTTTACCGATAAAATCATCCTTATCACCGACCATCCCCGTTTGAGTTGGTTTCGGTCTCCTACCAGCAACCTATGAAATATTTATTTAGCTGATTGAACACTTATCCATTACCGATGTCCGATTACACAGAAAACCTCACGCATGGCAACCGACCAAAACAGCGAGTAACTTAAAATAAAATAACATATTGGAAACCGACCGTCTGTGTAACTGGGGCCTTACGGCCAACTATATTTGCGAAACACATTTCCTCACACAACAGAGACGCATAGTTTACAGTAATAATATAAGACTCGGCGAGTGACCTGCAATTCGCACTTAATGTATTATGAACAATTTTGTGATATCTGGAAACTTTCAGTGACTAAAAACATCCCAAACAAAAATTATGTTGTTGTCTTGTGCATAACATATCCGACGTGATTTTAAATTCAAACATCATTCTCATGCATTAATTAACGAATATCGATATAATGCCTAACAGAAACTATTTTGAGCAAAGCAAAACATTGTAATTCACAAAACTTAAGCTATGTTTGTTCTTGTACGTTAAAGAAAATGTATGTTTTTACCCACCTACCTCCAGATAGAACTTTTTAAATAAAAATGTTAAACAAATATTATTGTATGGTTACGAAGTCTGGGGTAACGGAAACAATTATATAATTGAAAGAGTACAATTAAAAGTTCTAAAATATTTGTTAGGACTTAAATATGCTACCCCAACATGTGTCGTATACGGCAAAACGTCAAATCTCGTCATATACAAGCAAGCAAAGAAATTTAAAATTGTTTCCCACTGACCTTATTATTACAACCTTAAAATATCAAACTTTTTACATGTAGCTCTATATATAAGATGTGGTTTTAAAAACAACATGCGTATGTCACAGATCAGTAACAATAAGGTTGCTCGTATAGATACCCAATAAGTGTTTGTTTATGAAAGTACCAAAATTAATGTAAATAATATTCACGAGAAACTGTTAAAGAGCCTAAAAACTGTAATTTTCTTTACAATCATCTATAAAAATTCTAATCTCTGTACAAGCACAATAAGCTATAAATATTTTATTTGTTCTAACAAACGTTTTTATCCCATTGAGACTAGAGAGCTTCCTTTTATTAAGTTGTGAAGAAGTAAAGTGTACAATGTAGAAAAACATACGTCGACAAAAAGACCTGCTTAAAATTATTTGCTTTTTTTTCTTACACTTTTCTGAATAATTATTGTTTTTCAAAAACTAATTTGTACATTTCAATTTCAGTTTGCTGCGTTTTTCTCCTATATGTGGAGATTTGGGGAGTTTCTGTGCAAAGGTGTCCACTATATACAGAATGTGTCGACAATATGTTCGGTGGCAACATTGACGTTCATGAGTGTAGAAAGGTGTGTACATACTCTTCTGTACTGTAATAGTATGTCTAGGATTTTTATGAATAGTATCCTGTATAATCACCTAGTAATTTTGATCCGACATTTAGAATTAAAATACCGGAAGGGGTGCTCGGAGGATAAATACACATTTTGTTGATCGACCGTTTAATGTTCGTGATCTCAATAGACCCAATAACTATGTACCCATAGAACACGTGTATTCGCAAGATCTACCCTGGTTTATATATTCCTTTATTTTTAAACAAAGTCCCTTTAACTGTGACGAATTGTTGACGTTGAACAATTAGCTACTCCCAACATGGACAACATATATTAGTGTTTAAGTTTGAGAGAAATCTACATGTAAATGTTTAGTGTTAAAAAGCCTTTATAAAACGTTTTTCGACATTATTATTTTTATCATACTATTTATGACATGGTTTATCAGCAAGCCAAGAACATCCGTGCTGTCTTAACGGAATCTACAATACTCCCATCCTAATCAGTCATGACCTAATGAATGCACAGTGTAGATTCTAACCAAATATCATCAGAAAACTTAATAAGCAACGATGTAAGTCTGAATTAAAGTATTTTAATATTTAAATCTAGGAAATATTGACATTGATTTATTTCAGTTAACATTCAGTTAGCCATCAGAGATTCAGACAAACAAAACACTCACTTTACTTATTCTACTTGCTAACATAATTGTAATAACAGATCAAACATTGACTGGAATAGTTTTAAAATATGGACAAGCTGTATGAATCAGAAAATAGAAAAAAAACTCTTGAAATGGTATCATCTGTTTAAAGAATTCCAATTATAAGACATAAGTAAACATTAGCTTATAGGAAACGTTTTTTCACAGACAGATGTTCATACGTTAAGGTTAATATATTATTTTTAGTGTCAATATATACATTTCACTTTCAGATATTACGCCATTGTTCATCCCATGGAAGCTAAGTACTCGTGCACCGTAGGCAAGGCTCGACGGGCATGTATTTTTATATGGATTCTCTCATTTGTTCTGGCGTTACCTATACTTATTGGAAGGGTAAGACCTACTATAACTGATTTCCGTTGTTTAAAATTTGCGAGAGAAACGTCATCATTTTCGTAATGTGACATTTATGACACATGTGATACTTTATTATATACTCGCCGCCAATAGAGTGTGTACAACTTTTGTAATAACTTTTAGGTGTAAATGATTGATAACATATCATTCAGTGGCTTAATAAAAAATTCAAAAAATTAACTTAGGGACAGAACTTGAAACAATCACTTTGACTATGATCAAGAACGCATTACCTACTTTTAATAACTGCTCTTAGTATTAATATCATTTCAGACATACGAATAAACTATTAAAAATGATATTGTCTCTACCTGGGAGCGAACCCGCACCGTCTCGGCGACAGCGCCTAGCCCTGCAATTCCGAGGACGCAACCAATTGAAAAGTCATTATACGTTTTGGAATTAAGCACTTAAAGGGGCCGTCACACTATGACGTTCTGGTCAACATTCTCTGAACGTTTCAATCGTTCAATTTTTGAGCGTTCTAGAATGAGGATGACACGTGTTATTAACGTTTTGTCTAACGCACCACTAGCGCGTGTCTAACGCACTAAAAGCGTGTTACAGCGACCAAGTAAGCAAATCCTAAAATCATTCGCATGTTCTCACGGGCCACTGGCGCGAGAATACGATTTGTCAACGTTAGACGAGCGTGCTGAGGCATGGACGTTCGGGTAACGCTCGAATGACGCTCAATGGACGTCAGAAGAACGTTCGTTTCACTTTAGTCACACGCTGCGTTCGCCAGGTGACCGTTTAGCGGTCGTTGACAGGTCGCCAGTTAGTCGTTCACAGCAAAGACAACGATTTGTAACAATCAAGTAACGCTTGAGTAACGACTGTCTGACGATAGCCGAACGCGTGCAACGCTCGGCAAACGTTAGTCAAACGTTCCACGAACGTTCTTAAACGTTCTTCAGCGTTTACAATTAAACGTTGAAGAACGCTCGTCTCAGAGAAAATTTTTGTACATGTTCAAAAACTTTTTTCCTGACCAGCGTTCTCCGCCGATTCCCGGCGATCATTGACGTTCACCGACGTTCACTACCGTTCAAAAAACGCACTTCTGGCGATATTCAAGCGACCATGGACGACTATCAACGTTTCATCAAACGTCGAAGAACGCTGGCCAGAACGTCATAGTGTGACGGCCCCATTATTTACGGTAAAACTATTAAATTGCCAATGAGACTTAGGACAAAAACCCATTCAATCTTTTATTTCTTTTCCGATAGTCTAAGACAGCAATGCTGCTTATAAATTTCGTTATTCGACTGTTTCATTTGACCTGACAATGGAAAATAAAAAAAGATATGCCCATCTCTGAGAAATATTGACAGATTTGCGAGACGAGCGCGTACTGACTACGACAGACCTGTCTAAACCTCTTTACAGGAAGAAGCCAAAGAGGTTCGTTAACCTGTTTTTCTTGATAATAGGGCCCCGTGGGCTTTAAAAGGCACAACATAGATCATTGAACACAATCCGTATCTATTTCTATGCAGATTGTTTTCGTCTCTTAAATCTCCACAGAGACCAGTCCACATAAACCGCTGATAAGTTTTGATGACCATTCAGCTTAAATTTAGCACATAGTATCTATTTGATGTTAATATGTATAAAGATTTTATTTTGTTTTCATACAGGTTCATATAACAGTTGGACTGTTCCGGAAAGCCACGTGGTGCATTAAGGAATGGAATAATCCTACATACAGTATAATCTATGAATTCTACATGTTCTGCATCATCCTGATTCTTCCCGTCATCATCATGACGTTTGCCTATGTCCAGATCTGCCGTGAATTGTGGTTTATGTCGAACCACAGGGATATTCTGAGAACTGATTCGTAAGTGATATAATTATCTTGTTAAGAAAGTATTTATTAAGTCGTTTGCTGAATGTGTGGTAGTTATCAGAATCCAATGGATGAAAGTTTATTTAAGATTAAGTAACATCTTTGTTCTTAAATATTTCACTGAAGTTTAAAAAAATGCACGTCGTATTCCTAAATTTACGTAACTATAAATTCAATGGACAATTTGCTAGGGACAATTTTTAGAATGGCCTTTGCTATAAGCTCACACTGTCTTCGTCTAATCTCGGCCGCTTCGGAATCCATGTTAGAAAAGTTTTCTGGTCGCAAAGATCGGTGATTGCGAATCGTCTCTGTGAGTTAAAGTACACGTAACTGCTTGAACAATTTTTCTAGTTTTATAATTGACGAAAACAATATTTATACATATATACTATGTTTTAACATTTCGGTCAGTTTTGAGACGGGTGGTTTCATTTTCCCAGCCAATATAGATTTGGATATTATTCAATCACCCCTTTGGCGTTGTCTGTGATATGCATGATTTATATTCTAAGATCCCCTGTTAAAATTCTATTCTGTTTAGTTCCGCCCATTGTTTTCTCGTTAAGGGCCTACCCATTCTTTTATCTGTGGACCATACGCCGCTGAACATGGAATGGTATTAATCAGAAAATGCCGCATGGAAGGTTCCATGTCCACCGCCAAATGCCCACCATTGGGATGGTCAAAATTGAAGTACTGTTTTATTAAATAGTGTAAATATCGAAATGCGCTCAACCCGGGTCTAGGCGACGTGGACAGTAGTATGCATTTCCATTACTGTCCAAGAACAGGCTGCAATATTTTCATATTTGTCGTGTTCGATGGCTTTCAAAGTTCCCTTTTAATATATTTGAAAGCAAGCAAACGCGACAAATATGGAAATATTGCAAATTCGGGCTGATTAGGCATGTTTATAAGCAGTAATGTAATTCAAATGCATATTTCTGGCCACACCGCCTAGACCCGGTTTGCGCGCAACACGATATGTACCCCTGGTCAAGTAAACAGTAGAATTTTGATCCATTTCAAACGATTGTGTTTATATGGCGGTAACATGGAACCTTCAATGCGCATTTGCAGATTTATACCATTTCATGATCATTGGCGTATGGGCTCTAGATAAAAGAATTGGTTTGCCCTAAACGAGAAAACAGCGAACGGAACTTAACATAATAGAAATTTGACAGGTTAAGAGTATATAAATCCTGTGTCAAGATCATAAAACTAAATTTGGAGATCAGTCTCAGCCATTTCAGCCAATCAGATCATTGAGATTTGAGACTGATCTCAAAACTGAGTTTTATGATCTTGGGCCCTACATATCACAGAGAGCACATAAGGCCTTAGTCAAACAGGTTAAGAGTATATAAATCCTGTGTCAATATCATAAAACTAAATCTGGAGATCAGTCTCAGCCATTTCAGCCAATCAGATCACAGAGAACACATAAGGCCTAAGTCAAAAAGAAGTAAGTACATCCTTGGGTCGATTACAAAATACCATAATCTATATTTGCTGGGAATTGTTACGACCCAAAAGTTATTTAACAGGTAGCATTAAAGTATCGTGCTCAAAACCTTCAACGAACGTAACTGTTAACAGCACTGATGTAATGCAAAGGGAGACTTTTACTGCTTCTGCTATCTAACTCATTAGGGATAAAAATAAAGTCATCTTTTGCATAAACATTATAAAGAACAAAAGTTATCATAAGAAAATGCATGAATCTTCACTTGTATGAAAGAGATGTTGTTATCTCAAACAGCGATGAATAGACATATAGTTGTATTTGATAATAAAAAAGTAAAGCCAGCAGCAAAAAAAGTCTGTAAACGTATAAATTGCAAACTTGCCATGCATATCTTGTTATATTCTCTTAGAGCTAGGAAAAGGTCGATCACATTAAAACTGATATATTGCATTTTTCTTTTTTTCGATTTTGTTTTTCGTCTTTCAGACACACTAATTGAACATATATTAAATTTACCATTTGCAATTCCAGGCTGTTCTAAAGAGCTAGGCTTTGCCTATTCACAAAATTGGATGTATTGCTTTCCCCCACGCGTTGGTCTCGATATAAGCCGTTATAAATGCGTAATAGCGAATGGGGTTTTCAATAGCACATAAATTGTGTAATTATTTTGGCAGCTTAGTTCTCAATTTCCTCCCGACAAATTCTTCTAGCATGTCTAGTACCCAAAATGTTTCAATCATTCATCAATTAGAAATTGAAATTGTTCTTCCAGTAGTGTTTTCGATGTTTTGGAAGTTTTAATTGAAATTATCTTGAAAACGGGGTGAGCCGTTTGGTACGAGATTGTTAGGAGTTTTGACGGGTTCTTTTTAAGCAAATGTTTGGAAAGAATTCATTGCAGCAATCGATTTATAAAACGATGTAATGGAAGCTATTCTTCTTTCACTTCTAAGATTTCACACTAGGGTTTCCCGGTAAAATAAATTACAATGTCACTCACAATAAAATTATGTAATCACGACAGTTAGTAAGTTCTAATTCCAGAAATCTGTGAACAGAAAGCAATGCAATTAAAATGACAATGAATTGAGATTGATACAAATAGGAAAACAACCAGATGAGGGCAATAACTTTCTTTAATGGAAGAAATTTAAAGGAAAATACGAAATGCCAACGGAGTACAAACCCGTAATAAATAGGTATGGCAACAAGTATTCGAGTAACCGAGCACTCGATCGATCGTCCGAGTATAGAGTACTAAATCTTCTACTCATGTACTCGAATAATATATAATCTTGACTTTTTTACTGGTGAATGACAATTACTAATAATTACGTCAGTCTCAATATCACGATGTAATTTCTTACACTCAGCAGTGATCAAAGCCGTTCATTCTTCACTGTTAAAACATTTTTTGTTACAAAACATTCACAAACTAAATAGATAATTCAGATAAAATATTATTTCCATTATTTTTCAAGAATAAAACACAATTCCTGTAAATGATTGAAATGAAATGAAATATAATTTTTTTGTCTTACTATCATGAAAGAAATTAAACAACTTATCCCTCCGCTATATAAAATTCTTTTTCAGTTCGAATACAGCCATTGGCTTAAAAGATAGATATTATTCTCTAATTTCTTGAATTTTCTTTAGACTTTAGTAAGCTTTACATTTAAACAATCCTATGATATATTATCTTTTTTGCATTCTTTCTTTGAAATGTGTTCACTCGTACACTTTGTTAGTCAAACCAGAAACAAAAAGCAACATTTATCGAGCAATTTATTCTGTATTTTTAAATACTGCCTAGTCTTACTGTAAAAAATATCGAGTTAAAACGAATTCTAAAAGGATCTATTTAAAAAAGTGAACTTTAATAGCCACCGAACATGACAAAATATGAAAATATTACAAGACCTGGTTTAATTGAGCCTGTTAATGGGCAGATAAAGAAATACATACTTACCAAGCCCCCTAGCCCTGGGTGGAGCACAACTAAACATTTCTTTTAACACAGTACAAAATCGATCATCCCAAACGATGGTGTGAAAATGTTTTCAATACCGATATTCAATATTGTTAACCACATATTTCCGACAGTTGTAAATGAAAAAAATGGAGCTTTCTGTAAAATTTGAAAAAACAACAACACGGTTTTATCATTCCGAACAAAAGTGTAGTAAAGGTAAAGGTACCGACGCAAACACTTGGTAGACAATAAAAAGTTTAAATTTTACAAGGTGCTTGTAACAGCAGTGAAATTGTTCCTTTTAAAATCCGGTTTAATTCCTACCTGACGTATTTAGTTTATATGAAATGTGGTTGTTTGCCAAAGCTTATCAAATCAACATTGTTAAGTATGTGAATGGTAAATATCTTAACTACATGGCGTTATTACGAGTAAATGTATGTTTTTATTTGTTCCTTTAGATCGCTGTCGTGTGTATCCAAAGTGAGCAGTACCAAGAATCATCAAATAACATCCTTAAAAGTGAAAGTTGTCGATGATAACAGAACGAAGAAGCAGGTACGTGCGATTAGATCACCAAGTTGCAGTTATAGTCAGTACTGTTATCAGTAAAATAACCCGTTACCGATGTCATTCAGTGATTGTTACGTATATCAGGGCTATCCGATCAACGTTTTTTGGGGTTGTCCCGGCTAGCTCAGTTGGTTGCGTCGCAGGAATTGCAGGGCTATTCGCTGTCGCCGTGACGGTGCGGGTTCGCTCCCAGCTAGAGGCACTCTTATTTGATATCTAACGTTGACATTTCGTTTTTATCCGCTTATAAATGATCAATTATATTTAAACACCATCGAAAAAGGAACCGAGATAATTCAGCTGAGCTCATGAATTCTTATAAACTTATACAGCTTATTCGGAAAACCGTCTCCAAATTGACTAACAAGGCACATATTGGGCTCAGGTAAGGGTACAAAAAGATAAAGAAATGTCATAGTGAAAAACTCAACCAGTTATGAAATGGAATACAAATGGATGCCCCAAATCACCAAAAAGTGACCCATTTTTATAATCGGATTCCTCATTGGCTAAAGTTTTCCTGGACCAGAAATCATTTTTTTCTAAAGCTCATGTATAAAATTGGTCAAGAAATGTTAATGATATTTAATTTTAACATATAATTGTGATATCAAACCAAGAATGTCAGAAACTTTCTCCAGAGATGCACCATATTAAGACTTGCGCGGCCAGGTCCCGAAAACGCACATGTTATGACTGCCTTGGTTCATTAACTCCGAAATACTAACCTCGACGATGTTGCATTTAAAGCATGCAAACTCACAAAAAGAAAACCAATAACAAGCTTATGGCGCTGACATATATGAAATTTTATTTTAATCAGTGTAGGTCTAGATCAAGCTGTTCATTGGTTCGCTTTCTAAACAAACATTACCAAATCATTTTGAAAGTACTTGTTTTTTTGTTTAATTCCTAAAGTTATGTTCATTTGGTAAAATATGTAAGGATTGCCTGCTAGCCAAAACCATTTCTGTAAACTGTCTTTTTATTTGTTTCAAAGTTTACTTCTATTGTCATCACTCTAAATTTTTTATTTCCTTCAGGTCGTTAAAATGTTGGTTGCAATCATCATTATTTTTGTCATTTGCTGGGCACCAATCACCTTCAACAACTTGCTGGTATCCTTCCGCGTGCTTCCTGGCCTTCATATTGGAGATTACAAGTACATGCGTGAAGCTTTCCACATAATGTCGTATGCCAACAGCTGCGTGAACCCAATTGTGTATGGTTTCATGTCAAGGAACTTCCGACAGACATTTAGGAGATCTCTTTGCGGATGTGTACGTGGTAGAGAGTACATCCGGCGGGAAGTGTTTAAAAACCAGACAGAGGTATCCGTAATGGCGGAAGACGCATATCAGCCAAAATGGAGCAACAAAGGAAACGGAATGCTTTCAAATCAGTCGACTATTGATGAAGAATTTATTGATTTGGAAGAAAACAATGATTTATTAGCGAATGTTGAAGTGACAAGAATGTAACACTGATGAATTAATATTTGAAATTAGTCAGATTCCTGGGAGATTGGAAATAATCAGTTTGTTTATACATGTTTTGACAAAAAGAACCGACGATTGCTTGCAAAAAATCAGCAAGGAATAAGAAAATATTCTATTTGTTCAAGGCAAGCAATTTCTTGCGTGGTATTAACTGTCATTAAATAAAAAAAGCATGCATTGACATTCACTGTCATTAAAGAAAAAAATAAAAGCTTGCATTTTTTGAATTAAAATGAATGCGTTGGTGAAAACTGCTATTGATTAAAAAAATTAAAAGAATGCGTTGGTATTTAAATTGTCATTGAATAAAAACATGCATTCGTTGATTTTAACAGTCATTGAATAAAAACTATAACAATTCGTTGGTATTTACTTTCATTAAATAAAACATAACTGTCATTGAATAAACAAATAAAAACATACGTAGGTATTAACTGTATTTGAATAAAAAAATAAAAGCATGTCATGGTATTAACGGTCATTCAATAAAAACATGCCAGTTTATTTTTATATTGTCTTTGAAACGGTATTGCAACTTATCCATGGATATATGTTTGAATATAACTTTTTTAATGAATGCAAAAAAGTATTATATAAGAATGTTGACCAATGGCACATTAGTCTTGTTCAAAGCAGTTTGCAAAGTCATTGTTAATCAAACTTCGTTGATTGATCAAAGAAGATGAGATGATATCGTTTCAAAACCAAGTTGATTGCCTTTATGACTTATGATGTCCGGTACTGTCATAATATCCCTAAAGTCGGATCAAATAGCGCATACCTTTCTATGTTTTTTTTAATAAATTCATTTTTTAGGGTTTTAAAAACTAAACATGTCAACATTATTTCGAAATTTTATTTAAACGTATATTGATTGAAGTGAATGATTTATTAACTGAGCTTTAAAGAATGTTTTCTTGCTACAATTTGACCAGCCTGTCCGAATAGGATTCAACATGGAAATTGTTTTGCAAATTTATATGTTTCGATGAATATGTTGTTGTTTTTTGCTCACTTCTTAGTATCAGTGGTCAACAACACGATTGAAAATCAAATTTTATCATTGTTTTTTAGAAAAAAAGTGAAATATTCATATCAGGAATGGCCACATTCAGCAGACACAGCCTCCCCACAGCCAAAAAGTAGAGAGGAAAAGAGAGCATTGTATTACAATAATCAGTTTCAAAATGGACGCCACAAACAATTAACGAAAGTGAGAACCCGAGGGGTTACCGCATTGGAACGGTCAGTGGCAAAACAATTTTCCACAGGTTGTTTTTCAGAGAAAAAACCCAGTCAAAATCCATATTTTAAACCATCTTAAGATACCCCATGAAATCCTTATCCAGTCATTAACATATCACAATTTTCCAGTCATAAACATTCCAGAAAAAAACCTTATGACAAATCGAAAACAATTAATGCTCTCGGTTCGTAAATTTCGCAAAGACACTTAATTAACCCACTCAAGCACTTGTCCCAATAGGTCCTCATATGAAAAAAGTACAAGTTTCCTTGGTGAAGTAACTCCAACCCGCCCGTCCACTCGGCAATGTTGCCTGCAAAAGCACAAAGACATATAAAACATAATAAGCTTCTTGCATTGTAATAGCAAAAGGGCGGGTACTCAATGACCTTACTGAGACCAGAGCCCCTGGAGTCAAATAAGCAAGAACACGATGAAAGGGATACAAGCAACTCTTCGAGCTTCTAGGTTCTTTAACAAGATTTCCTTAGAAACCTTCATAAACTGTTTAACCCCCGCAACCGTCGTGCAACCAGAGAGGTAAGCATAACGATCAACTGTTATTCTTCAAATCTGGTCCAAAGGTTATAGAGATTTAAAACCAGTTGAAATCAGATGCTTGAGATTTGAGACTGGTTTCCATGATCAGTTTTATAACCTTGGGAACTGAAATTATGCTCTAGTAGATTGACAGGCTTAACTGCAAGTCAAATAGTAAGATGTTAGTTTAGTCAGCCGATTACTCCGTAACAGTGCCATTAAAAGATTGTAGACCGTCTAAGAGCAAAAACACTGTATATTACTTTAATATATAAGTGGTCCCAATAGTGTCTTAGATGTCTATTGTTTGTTAAGACTGGTATTGATTTATATTTTTAAAGTGTCATGTCTTGCTTTGCTTTAGTTCTGACTAAAAAGTTAAGTATCTGTGCATGTGAATTATCTTCACAACATATGTTCACTTTTGAAATGATAATACAGATAAATGCAAATTATTCTTTATAAATTGACATGTTATATGATTGTATATCGAAACTTTTCAATTTTGATAAAGGGTTATTTGCAGAAAAACGCAAAATATTCACTATAATTTGACATGTTATCAGTCGAAAATTTGCGGATTGAATAATAGGTTATTTATAGATAAACGCAAAATATTCTATATAAATTGACATGTTATAGTCGAAAATTTGCAGTTGGTAAAAGGTAATTTCTCCATTTGTTTCCTCCTGGACAAGTGTCAGTAGTTCCGTTGCATCGTCGAAAAGCTAAGCTCAACGAGAATACAGAATGTTATTGAAATATATTCACAAAAAGCCGGTACAGACAAATATTTCAACGGAATTTCTGTTATCAAAATACCATGCACTTTTCCACTAAATCAAAGAGGTCAAGAAACTATAGGCTAATTAGCTGTCGAAGGCGCGATAATAATTTGAAAAAAGGCATCATTCGTTTTGTCTCTATCGTAGCATCCTGATTCGCCATATTGTCTTCGGCTGTTTGCGTTTTCGAATAACTCCAATGGAAGTACGGCTTTCCGAAGGTTTTGCTATTATAAACGAATTTTTTGGAGTATAGTTTGCGGTTTATCTCACAATTATCAAACCGAGCCTGCAACAATTTTATAATTTGTCGTGTTCGGTTGTTGTTAAAGTTTCCGTTTTTATGATTTTCTAATGTTTTTAGAATAAAAGTAATTAATATCGTATTGATTTACATTTCACATTATAATCTCATTTACGAAGATTTTCGAACAAGATTTCCAGACAATTTTATTATTCCATCATTTAAAATTCAACAAGACAGTTTGGAACCCATCAGAACACATTTTGCAGAAAAGTATCCTCAAAAGTATTTAAATAATAATACGATCAAGGGGTGGTGTAAACACTTAAAAGCTGAACAAGCTATGGAAATAATTTTTAATATTTATCACATGTTAGATTCCACGTAAAAATCACTATTCGTCTTTTACTTAAGGTAGTTAAATGCTTATTACCTAATGCAAACAATAAATTCACGATATTTGTCTTTTTCAAAACGGGACATTTTCGTACATTTGGCATCGTATGACCATAGAGTAATATATTTGTCTCATGACCTCGTATTTGAAATTCACAACACACATTAACAAACTCTTTGAAATGTTTGAACGGTAAACTTTGAGACAATGATAAAGTACTGCTTGCAGTTATAGTTTGTAACCATATGATAGTAAAAATATTTTGAAGTTAAGAAATAAAAACATATAACTTTTCTAAGTAAGCTTTATTTGATTACATGATTCCTACTTTGGGATATGTGAGCTTTTTTCATGAAGGTTTGAACAAGACTACATATATGCAAAAGAAGCAATGCTTTATGTTGATTTTAACTGTAAAAATCATCCTTAACGTTGTCAAAGAAAGACGGATTAATTGCTCTAAATTTGATTTATAGCTTAATAGTCCATTACCGGATTTTATTAATGTGGTGCTATTCTAATTATGCACATTCTTTCTATACAATAACATTACAATCTTGTCATTTAGTTTAAGATTAGTGTAGTCTCAAATCTTAATGGAACGATGGATGTCATAACATAAAAAAGGATTTATTATTTTCGCCGAAGAGATGAAGGAAGAACATTAAATCATCTTTGAAAACACTTAATTTTGTACTATTTATCATGCAGAAAAACTACTAAAATTATAACATAAAACGTATCTAAATAGATGAAAAGAGAACTTTGAGATCCACCAAACACGACGAATGAAAATATTGCAGGCTGGGTTTGATTGGGCCTGTTCATGGGCAGTAATGGAAATGCATATTACTGCCCACGCCGCCTAGACCCGGTTGAGGGCAACTCAATATTTACACCAATAAACAGTACAATTTTGATCCATCCCAAACGAAGGAATGCATATGGCTGTGAACATTGAACCTGCAATGCGGTATTTTCAGACTAATATCATTCCATGTTAAGATGCGTATGGTCCCCATATAAAAGAATGGGTTTGCCCTAAACGAGAAAACAATGGGCGGAATTAAACAAAATATAATTATGACAGGGGTTCTAAGAATATAAATCCTACATATCACAGACAACGCCAAAAGCAAAATTTAAAAGCAGGAAGTATATCGATAAGGGTGATTAAACAATATCCGAATCTCCATTTGCTTAAATATTGAAACCACCCATCTTTAAACTGGCCGAAATATTTAAACAAAAGTTATTTAAGAAGGACGTAATTGAGGACAACACTCAATTGATAACAGTCTTCTAAGAACACAAAGTACACCTCAAATACAACACACTGAGTGGCATATTTTGGTGCCACTGACGGTTCCATTCATGCGGTTCCCACATCGGATTCTCTTTATCGTGAATTCTTTGAATGTGGTGACATGTTTGAAGTTGGACATTATATATAACCCATGCTCTCTTATCCTCTATACTAATATGTTTGCTGCGTGCGGAAGCTTGTTTTCTGGGTGTGGAACTTGTATCACATATTCTGATTATATATTCTGTGAACCGTGCTGGTTCCTCTTCTGCAAAGCACAAAATGCCAGTGTAACTTGATTAAAAATATTAATTATTATACTAAAACTACATTTAATGATATAATAAGAAACCAAATAACACTTTTACTCAACCTAGGATATTAAATTTTGTATGTAATAAAAATAAGTATTGTTGTTTTATCAACAATATTTTTTATTAAAAAAAATTGAAACACAAATAACGTTTAACAACCAACCGAGTATGTTGTTGCACCTTATAATTTCTTAACATTGATGGTTAGTGTACACAAATTAATCGAAACAAAAGAAGAATCCAAAACTGATAATATTAAGTCGTCTTTGGGTGCCATCTAACGTGTGACTGTCTAAGGTCAGCAAGCAGGAGGAAATTACCAGCGTTAATATTCGCTTACTTAATATTGACAGATTTATCGTATTCGGAATTTGATAGAAAATTCTTTACAAATTGCTCGCTTTTCTAAATGTCGGGGGAAATTAATCATGGGACGTGAATTTCATTCTGTAAAGAAAAGACATCACAAATCGTTTGAAGCGGTGCTAATGAATGATTTCCGGGTTTCATAAAAGTAAAGAAAAACACACGTGGGATCGCAAAGTGCTTAATATTTAATATGCAAGTCGCTTGACACGACAGTTTTATTGTGAAGCGATGAAATATCTTCCTAGACTTATGAATATATCTACAATTTAATTTTTGCTTAATATTCGGTTCTTTTTTACCGTAATATTACTAAACCACATCCGATCCTAAGAATAAAGCTGCTTTTGTCCACCATCATTACAAACTATCACAAACAGAACAGAACGGAAACGGAAACCAGAACAGTAGTCGAACAGTCAAACCGAATCGACGAAACGCCATGATTTGTATTCACACTTCGTTTGCCAGTGAATAAGAAAGATAGAAATTCTTGCCATAAGGTAGCACAACTGATACTTGAGTCTCGAAGTATTGATATAGGCTCAGAATTTGAATGACTTGATTGTTGAGCTGCAAAATATTCTAAGGCCACAATATCATCGATCTTATGAACGTTATGAAAACATTTTTATTTCAGATGACAAATTTTCCACAGACACCTGTTTAGAGGTCGTTTATGGCCAGTACGTCAGTAGAGCTATATAGGCTTAACAGAGCTCCAGTGCCAAGTTTGATAAATTTATGCTAATAAATAGGCGATCTGTATCACGAGATGCAATTACAATCGCCCAGAACACAATATATTCCCGTTTTCGAAAAACAACAACATTTTTCTCGTTATCCTTAATAACTAAAGATAAACAATCGAGACTTTCAACAATGATGACCTTAGATGCCCGCTGGCCAAATCCCGCTAAGGAAGCACGGCTTCTATATTTAATGATCTTGATACAAACTTGGTCTGCTGAAGAAATGTTGCAAATAGTTATTTTGAACAGTTTAACATCTTGTCAACGCACGACAATCGGAATATCATTAATGTTTGCATTTTTATCAAACACATTAAACTTAAGATATTCTTCTACAAGTTCCTGTAAAAAGTGTGTTAAGGGGGCGCAAACATTGCAAATGGCGAAAAGTGGCTAAAATTTCAAAAATGAATTTTGGGGGAAATACTTATTGCCACCTATAAATGTATTTAGCTTAGGGTGTAGTTAATGTTTTACAAGCTCAATTAAGTCTAATTCATGTTCTAATTACCAAGCACATGCTAAAACAAAAGAAAAACCGTTTGCATGAGAACTCTGAAATTCATGGACAATATACTAAAGCAACTAATTCCTGAAATAAGTATATGCTGGTCTACAATGTTTAGTGCAAATTCGTCAAAATAATGTTACGGTTTTCAAGAAATTCAAGGAAAACTTACTATAGGGAACCAATTTATATAACATCATAACTTCAGTTTGTGCAAGGCAAGAAAACAACTATCTTAAGTTTATTATATTACAATTTTAGTTAACGTTTCTCATTACTCAAACAGCATTTTTTTCAGTATTATCGATATCACCAATAATCACGACAATTTTAAAAAAGTAAATTTTTATATTCATATTGATTAATGAGCAGGACTAATTTATTTATGTATTATTAAGAACAGATTTAGGAGTCAGTAGTATTTTAGAAATATAAATAGCTTAGTCTAGCTTATAAGTATCTTGCATGAGCGTGAGATGAAGATGGAAAAATCTGTCACCGATAGTGAACTGTTTTTGTTGGAACGACGCTCACCGAGCCAAGCTAGTCATTGACACTTAACCCAATATTCCATACGTACATGCAACATTGTCAACGCTAATTCACCAAGACAACGTGTACTTGTTTGTTAACATGGTTAACAGTGACATATTGTTTTGCTAACTGACCTTTCCAAGGCATTGCGTTTTTGTGAATTCTTATATACTGTTGTCATTTTTAAGATTCAATCTTGACCATTGATGGAGGTCTTGCAAGATATGCATTGAAAAATGAAAAAAAAAAGATTTATTTTTTTATATTTTGTACAAGCGTGCGATGTCCTTTCGATTCGGTGTATGGAGGAGTTAAGACCAGTTTTTCGTCGTTCTATATGACAATTTTCTTACCGTCGATATATCTTATTAACTTAATGGGCATTGTTGTTTTAGAAGGAAACCATGTTGTTTTTTGGCCATACCATTTCGATTGCTTCATTTTCTTGCATTAGTTGTAATCAATTATTGAAAACCAATTGTTTAAAGAAATCTTATTGAATCTCAAATGTTAGATTACTCTCCTAGACCGGCTTGCTTTCATTAATTTTTTATCCAACACTTAAATGAATTCCAAGAGAAACCATTGCAGATTGATGCAACATAATAAGAGTAGAGAAATCGGTTGAATGAACTTGAGAAACATTAAACAACGAAATCTCCATTTATCATTTACAATAGCTTATATTGACTACTTAGACAATATATTAAATTTATGATTGGGCTTTGATTACTCTTAAGAAAAATAATGATTTGCTAAACGCTGATTAATATTTCAAAAACAGTGTCTGCAAAAACAAAAGAGCAAACACACTCGAAAATTAAATACAAAATATTGCGACCGACCTTTGTCCAGCTTTTTAACCATCAACTGCATTGAATATTGCTGACTATACCAACAAATTCATATAAATGAGATGACTGAGATCAGGTTTGGTTTTCTTAAGTTGGGCTTTTAACATGCCAATTATATAAAAAGAAAATTAGATACAAAATATTTCAACCGACCTTTGCTTTGCTTTTTAAACCATGCATTCCATTGAATATTACTGTTTACCAAAACATTCAAATAAAGAGATGGCTTAGAACAGATTTGCTTTTCTTAAACAGGGCTTGTAAGAAGCCAGTTATATTAAGGAACGTAGCCTTTGTATTACAGATCAAATTTTATTTCCAGATAACGCACATGTAGTAATGTTGTTACTTCACTAAAGCCCGTGTATTATTCAGTTTTAAACTCCTACAATACGGATATATATCAATAAATGTTCAGCCAGATTTAATTCCAAAAATATAATGAAACAAATAACACTATACAAATAAATACTAATGTTGAGGTCGATATGTAGTTTTGCGGACCTGGGTAGTGTGATATCGACCGAGGACGAAGTCCGAGGTCGATATCACACTACCCAGGTCCGCAAAACTACATATCGACCTCAACATTAGTATTTACTTGTTATATCATATACCCTATGAATTTAAAGCATTCTGATGATGATGATGATGATGATGATGATGATGATGATGATGATGATGATGATGATGATGATGATGATGATGATGATGATATGATGATGATGATGATGATGATGATGATGATGATGATGATGATATGATGATGATGATGATATGATGATGATGATATGATGATGATGATGATATGATGATGATGATGATGATATGATGATGATGATGATGATATGATGATGATGATGATGATGATATGATGATGATGATGATATGATGATGATGATGATGATGATATGATGATATGATGATGATGATATGATGATGATATGATGATGATGATGATGATGATATGATGATGATGATGATATGATGATGATATGATGATGATGATGATGATGATGATGATGATGATGATATGATGATGATATGATGATGATGATGATGATGATGATATGATTATGATGATGATGATGATGATGATGATGATGATATGATGATGATGATGATGATGATGATATGATGATGATGATGATATGATGATGATATGATGATGATGATGATGATATGATGATGATGATATGATGATGATATGATGATGATGATGATGATGATATGATGATGATGATGATGATGATGATGATGATGATGATGATGATGATGATGATGATGATATGATGATGATGATGATGATGATGATATGATGATGATGATGATGATGATATTATGATGATGATATGATGATGATATGATGATGATGATGATGATGATGATGATGATGATGATGATATGATGATGATGATGATGATGATGATATGATGATGATGATGATATGATGATGATGATATGATGATGATGATGAGATGGTGAGATGATGATGATGGCAAAGGTAGTTATTAATTCCCGGGGTAGTTATCACTTTTTTTGGACTCGCGAGTACGGAGCTCTCGACCAATCAGAATGCTTTAAATTCATAGGGTATATGATATAAGTTTATAATATACAGTCACTTCTAAAAATGAGACTATCACTGTCAATTACAAAGAGAACACCAGGGATTGATTAACCTGCCGCCAAGGCGGTTATTCCAGGGATTATCTTTTTCGTTAATTGTTTGTGGCGTCTTATTTAAATTTGATGCACTTATAAAACATGCTCTCTTTTCATCTCTTCATTTTCGCTGCGTGAAGAGGCTGTGTTTAATTAGTGTGGCTATTCCTGATATGCATATTTCACCTTTTTCATTATTTAGTTTTAAGGTTAGGTTTGTGTATAATCTGATCTTTGTTAAACCACATATTTTCTATAGTAAAGGGAAAATAAAACACCAAACATAAAGTGTCTTTTGAAGTTGTTTTTGCATATCATTTTTGCTGACAAGAGAAAATGGTACAGATTAAACAGAATATAGGGACGTGAGCCGGTTTAGGGACTAATATACTTGCTAAATGGGGGTTAAGACCAAACTCTAGGATGCACCGACCACGCTTGCTCCACCAGGTTCTAGATAATAATAAAATAAAAAATAAAAATGTAAATACGGCCTATGTAACTAAACTCCATCCTAACCACCTGCTCGACAGCGATACATTTAAAACTTCGCAAAACAGGCAATGAAAGAATAGCTAATAGCACTGCCAAATTTAATTTGTAAGTACTTAATGACCCGTCCTGCGGTTTGTTCAGCAAGCTCAAGATGGCAGGAATAAAAGAAACTTTTGGAGCTCCTAAATTCATTTTTGAGATTCCCAAGAAATTTATAAATCAAAACTCAAACTTCCCCTTCCATATTGCAAGCAATGAATCATGTAAGGTGATCAAATGTAAATAGGTAAATGGCCAAGCATGCTTAGTGTCGAAAAAATCATCTTGAATACAATATCTTTTGATTTTACGATTAAAGTTAACTTTAAAAAATTATATTGTAAAGCAATCATAAAAATCACAAAAATCAAACTAAAAGGATACCAACCGCCATCAAACGTGTTCGAATTGCTTCCCACTTTGACTGACATACAGAGATAAAAGTGAAATTAACGATCAAGGTCTTGAGTCAGTATCGTAAGATTCATTAACTTTCTAATTTCATAAGATTTGTCTGAAATGCTCTGTTTTGTAGCTGTCAGGGGAAATCAATCTCTTGAAGTGAAATAAAGTTTTGTAACGAAATCGTATTGACAACCTTCATTTAAATCTCTGTATTTCAACAGCCTTCTGTGTCTGATATGCTTGATATGCAATCCGCTAGAATTGTTAAATAGACGACACACCATTCTAGAAGATGCAATATCTCTGCAAATTGATATTTTGCACATTTGCTTTGTGTTTAATCCCAATTTATCACGGTCCTGATCTCTGTTGAAAATTCTTTCGATTCAATAACTAATTTGTATGCGTTGGTTATGTATTTAATATCATACAAAGTTTCATTCAAATCTAGAAAGGTCAGATAGTTCGATTTTTAAACTGTAGCAGGCGTCTATAACGATTTTAGGACGAACTTGTGCAGAAATTTCAACATCTTTGACACGTAATTCTTATTTTAAATTTTTCCATTGAATGTCATCTTGTCATTCGCAATGTCTGAGTGAAGAATTCTGACGATTGATTGAAGGGGTTTCTGATTGGATGAAAGACAACATAATTTGTTTACAAAAATAGTGGAAATATACATTGTTTTCGTTATTTTATATTATTTTATATTATTGTTATTCGTGCCGATACCAGTTTTTTATTTACAAAATTCATCTTTCGCGACTATACAAATTTCATTCATTTTATACTTTCATTTTTTTTGTTTGAGATTGCATGCGAGCGCCAGACGTAGATCATATGATTTATTTGTTCGTTCTTGATAACCTATCATTATAAAATGTATATAAAATAATAGATAATGATATTCGTAGATTTCGCTTCAATTATTTTAATTAAGAGTTCGTAAATCGTTCTGTGGCTCCACTACATGTTAGAAAAACATGCGTGTAATTGTACTTAAGCCACTATTAACACTATTAACGGGGGGTTCTGTACATTAAACTTTTCAATCTACTAGTGACATTCTATCTTGCAGTGACATCCTGTTCTTGCTGATTTGACAACAGGTGCTCTGGTCTCAGTGTGGCCATTTAGTGCCCACTTTACCTGCTTGGCAATGCTCTTACATTTGTGGGTTGGAGTTATTTCACCAAGACAACTTGTACTTGTTTTGTGATACGAGAACCTGTTGGGGCAAGTGTGAGGTTGGTGCACCCTAGAACCTGGTTTAAACCCCCAGTGGCAATTTGTTTTGCCACTGACCGTTCCAAGGCGGTATCCCCAAAGGTTCTCTTCTTCGTTAATTGTTTGTGGCGTCCTATTTGAATTGACATACTTATATAAAACATGCGCTCTCTCTCTTCCTCCCTTCTTTTTCGCTGCGTGGGGAGGCTGTGTTTTGTGAGTGTGGCGATTCCTGATATGCATATATTGCTTTTTTGTTATGTTTTACATGTTTTAGTATCGTCAGGCGACATAATCGAGTTGAAGGGCGGGGTTTGACCTAATTCAAGACAACATGTTTTTTTGTTCATATGAGAACCTGTTGAGGCAAATGTGAGGTTGGTGCACCATAAACCTGATTTAATGGCCAGTAACCCCTCAGGTTCTCCTTTTCATAAATTGCTTATGGTGTCTCAAATCGACCTTTTTATCAACCCACGCTCTCTTTTTCCTCCCTTATTTTTTGCAGTGCGGGGACGTTGCGTTTTCAGTGTCTGGCTATTCCTGATATGCCTGTTTCACCTTTTAGTATCGTTATCGGTTTTCACATTTTGAAGTTTTCTTTGATTTCCTAGAGGGCCCAATATCATTAAAATGAGATTGGTGACCAGTTTTAAATCTCAAACATCTGATTGTCTGAAATGGCGACCAGCGAATCAGATGCTTGAAATTTTAGACTGATCTCCAGATTTAGTTTTATGATCATGGGCCCTGGTCAGAGTTTATACATATATTAACGTTAAAATACTACCCTTGGCCATTCCACTCCTACTGTTAAAGTGTTAAACCAATGCCACAAAAATTGGCTGACTGTTATCCGAGTTGAAAACATTTTAATGGTTGTTTTTCTTTTATACCTGTGTTGTAAATATTTTGTTTTCACTTAAAACTGTTAATCCTGGACTAGATTATTATATATTTTTAAAATCTTTTTTAAAATTGAGGATTAAAATACATAGCAGAGAAAGACATTTTCGATATTCTTCAGCCGCATATTTTTCGCTCCATATTTCTGTTAGCTAGTATATCATATGCAAACAAATATTAAGGCGCTAAGCGCCATTTACTAAATTTAAATGTTTAAGTCTATGTTTATAGACAATCATTGATATTTTCCAGTGTAAATAAAAATATGAAAAAGCTTATTTCAATGAATAAAGAGTATTATTTAATGGCGATGAATTGTACTGAATAAAAGTCAATTTCCTTTCGTTTTCTTAACACTGTCATTTGTATCAAAATGGTATCAGTCCAGAATCAAGGGTTGACCTATTTTCTGCTTTCTCACTTAAAGCATAATTTTAAGCAAAACGAAAACTGTGCTTGGGAACATACAAGGTAAACTGTTACAGCTATGATTTTATTATCATTTAATGCAAAAACCACAATAAACTCGTTGAAAATTATTTTTACATCTAACACAAGAAAGGACAATTGTACAATCCTGGTTCCAAGTGTTCTGACACGCATATATCAAAATTAGCATAGTATTGTGCATAATTTATACTATGCACAGTCTTTTAATCGTATTAGTTTCGATAAATGGCGTCAACATCACGGCCTGTGCCCAAGGTTATAAAACTGAGCATGGAAACCAGTCTCAAATCTCAAGCATCTGATTGGCTGAAATGGTGACCAGTCGCCATTTCAGCCAATCAGATCATGGAGATTTGAGACTGGTTTCCAATCTCAGCTTTATAACCTTCAGCCCTAATGTCAGTATCAGCACTTTCTTAACTCACAAATATTTCATGATGTCTTTAAAAATCTTGTTTTTTGCAGTCATAGTGGTAAATAAGTAATAGGAAATAAATATAAGTTGGGAACGAAAATAGATCAATATGCGTCAGAATGATTTTATTTCCTTATTTCGATAAGAATAATTGGACAGGAAAACTATTATGTGTTTGATGTTCATGCTATGCACTCTGTCTGCCTTGTAACCAAATCGTTTTACAGACGAATTCGCAATAATTCTGCAAATCCTTGTGTTGCACTTTTGGTAGTTAATCACAGTTTATCAAAGCGCTCATCTTGATGTGGAAGACGTTTCTATTTACAAAACTGCAACGACACAACTTTGTCACTTCTCCGTTGTTAAATATTCTTTATACACTAGTTGTTTAGCGTTAAATATATAGGATTTAAAACCAACAGCCATGTTACACGGGGTTATTTTACAGTACGTAATTTCTCTGTGTTGTATCAGGACGTGTTTTAAAAGTACACTTTTCAACGTTGAGAAAACAAATCAATCTTCAATTTTCTGACCCAAATGTTAAAGAAAATGATTTCGGCTTATTCCTCATTACTTATAGGAGTTAAACGAACGAATAATGTATTGCACCTTTCGCCATTGCTTTGTCATTGGCAAAAAAGAAAAATATGAAAATTTCTTAAATGGCACAATGCAGTTCCATCAAATTCCATCCCAGTCAGCAATATTTTGTCGTTTGCAAATCATACCGGTACTCATGATATTTAAGTGTTGCACAAATGTTACACAAATTGGCAAATTGAAATCCGCATGTGAAAAAAGGTTTTATTTGTGGTTGTTTTTTTACGTGTTGAAGGTATTTTTATTTTACTTTAAACCGTTGATCCAGTAGTCTAGTTGTTATTTTAATTTCATAAATATGAAGACTAAAACACATTGCAGAGAATATCATTTTGCGATACTTTCAGCTTCCTACTTGTAAGGATATGTTATTCGTTATCGTATCGACAAATGTATTACAGTTATGATATTGCCATCAATATTATGGCCATTTTAGACTCTAATAGTTTTTATACATAGCATGATTAGCTATTTTTAAAATAAATAAGCACGATGAGCAAAAAGATTCTTAAACGACCTCCGGTACTAATTGTGCACCACTTGTTGCTGATCTGTTTTTATACTGTTATGAAAGAGACTTTATGTTATCTCTTTCTACTGAACATCAAGATGATATTATTACAGCTTTTAACAACACCTCGAGGTACCTTAATGATTTATTAAATATAGATAATAACCATTTTCCATTACTGGTTAAAAGATTTATCCTAAAGAACTACAACTTAATAAAGCGAACACTTCAGAAAAGCAAGCAAACTTTCTCGATCTAAATCTGTCCATTGAAAATGGTTACGTCACTACTAAAATTTATGATAAAAGAGATGATTTTAATTTTAGTAGAGTAGATTTTCCGTTTTTAGACGGCGATGTTCCCCGTGCAACATCTTATGGTGTTTATATCTCACAGCTTGTTCGCTTTTCAAGAGCTTGCAACGATGTTAATGATTTCAATGAACGTAACCTTTGCATTACAGAAAAACTTTTAAAACAAGGTTATCGGTATCACAAATTAAGGAAAACCTTTTGCAAGTTTTATCGCCGATACCCAGATTTAATTCATAAATACAGGTGCAGTTTAAAATCACTTTTGCAACAAGGTATTTCACAGCCAGTTTTAATGGAGATTTAATTTATAAACTCAAGAAGTTAAAAGGGAATGTTAATTTCTCCCGGTTATTCATAAAAACCATCTGTAAATTTAAAAACAAAGGTTACCAACATGATATTTTACAGCGCTCTGCAGGCCTGGTGATTAACCCTTCTACAGTTGATTATTATGCTTACCTCTTTGGTTGCACGACGGTGACAGGGGTTTATGAAGGTTTATTGGGAAATCTTTTCTTAAAAGAACCTAGAAGCTCGATTTGTTTCTTTTATCCCTGTCATCGTGTTCTTGCTGATTTTACTCAAGGAGCTCTGGTCTCGGTAAGATCATTGAGTACCCGCCCTTTGGCTTTGCAATGCTATTAGCTTCTTATGTTTTATATGTTTGTGTGCTTTTGCATGCAACATTGTTGAGCCGATAAGTGGGTTGGAGTTTTTTCACCAAGACAACTTGTACTTGTTTTGTGTTATGAAAACCTGTTGGGGCAAGTGTTAGGTTGGTGCACCCTAGAACCTGGTTTAAACCCAGTGGCAATTTGATTTGCCACTGACCGTTCCAAGGCGGTAACCCCTCGGGTTCTCATTTTTGTTTATTGTTAGTGGTGTCTATTTTTTTTTAAACTGATCATTTTATTAACCATGCTCTCTCCCTCACTCTTCTTCTTGACTGTGTGGGGAGGCTGTTTTTTTCTGAATGTGGCGATCCCTGATATGCATATTTCACCTTTTTCCGAAATGGTAAGAATATCAAATAGATGCTCAAATAAAAGTTAGATACAACTGCTTCAACAGCCACCACCACCAAGTGCAAAGAGTTGATCGAGAGAGGTAAAAAAACTTGCATTCAAGGATAATGATAAGTATTCCAAAAGAGAGGCATACTAGAAATGCATCAATAAATAGTTTTGGCGTAGTCATAAATTGAGTTTAGAAGAATAGGCATGCACCGTGATAAATATATTTTGCCTTTTTACGAGGGTGATAAATAAGTGAGAAAGCACCCGTAAATTTCCCCCAAATTATAAAAGGATATTCAATTCTATAATAAAAGTATTTATACCAGTAACGACACACGCTCTTTAGACTGAGCAAACAGTTGATACTATCAACTTTTCTTGAACGACAGATAATCGATAATTCATTTAAAGTTAGACTTTATTTATTACTAAGGTTTAAATTTTCTGACATATTATTACAGAGAGTATATTTATTTTACTCTTCTTCAAATTCGTATCATTTTTTATCAATCGGTCATGGAAATATCCTCTTGAAAATGTTTCAAGTTTAGAACAGTTTTAATAAAAAATAACACTGGATAAACGAAACAAGTAATTTAATATTGAAGGAAATTTGTTCAATTTTCTCAAACAATTAGTTTTGAATAATTGATTATAATCGGAGCAGAAATTGATGACGAAGAAATTATCTTGTCAAGTTTCCTAAATTTACTAAAAGGTTTTTTGCTGAGATAAACAACGCCGCCAATCAGGTTTATTAGGCAATTACGGCGGTTAATATATTTTTAAGTTCTAATCGAAGTTGTTATTACGCACAAAATGCAGCAATAATAATCTTTGAGATAACGTTCAGAGGCAATCGTTAAACAATTAAAACATGAAATGTTTGACACAGCTGCCGATGAGGTTGTTATCTACCACAAACAACCAATTTGAAATTGATTGGGAAACACAATGTCAGTTTAGGTCATTAAACAATCAATCTCGTTTAAAAAAATCCCCTATGTATCTCAAGGATATACAGCACTAGCAAAAGTTTAACGATTAAAGGTTAACGTTAAAAATATTTGACACAGCTGCCGATGAAGATCTTAACTTGCACAAACATATATGTTTTTATTATATACCCATGAATGATTTTAGCATATTGCATCCTTAATCCGCAAAATTGATACAAATCGTCAGATTAGAAATTCTGTATCAAACAATGTGCATTTCCAATTCTTTATTTTGCAGCTTCCCGTTTTCTATGTGACGTCATATACTACGTCACACTAGGTTGTCGTAATTTTCCGGCACATAACGAACTCCAAAATAGGAAATTTCCCTCGCAGTTTTACAAACGTTACGGTATTTTTACGCCATTTATAAATTGTATACGCCATTCAAAAATTTAATATCGCGTTACTATTTTTATTTCTGCTACATTATATAAACCACGTTTTTGACTTAAATTTTGTTGTTTAGTTTATTAAAATGTGTTTTGAGCGAGAATGGTATATAATAAAAGGAACATTATGACAGTATGCATTCTTTAGATTCGTATTATTTCTCGTTGCGTATGTAACCACATCACGCTCGACCTTCGGTCTCGCGCGATATTTGTGTACATAGCCAACTCGAAAAATACGAACCTACAGAATGCATACTGTTATAATATTGCATATATATATATTAACTGCTAGTGCTGTATATCGTAGTGATACATAGGGGATCTTTTTTAAACGAGATTGATTATTTAGTGACATAACTGACAATGTGACAATAGGTAAACGTTCATCTTTCAAAATCCTATAAAAATTAAATAACATATATATCTATAACGCTTCTTCCGTTGGTAAAAAGTTCAAAGCCTTAAACATCGTACGCTTTAATGCTACTAATTTAACGCTGTATTGAGTTTGGTTAAGAAGTAATAACAATTACCCATATGAATGTCTGTTAAATTCATTGGTCTATTGATGTTTTGTTCTTGTAAATCTAGACTAGCTTCGCTTGACTTCCCCTACCAGAAAAAGATGCAAGATGCAATATAATCAGTTTAGCTTTGATTGCATCATGTAAATCAGTAACCATTACCTTTCACACATATCTTTAGCATTAAAAAATTTAATTATTTGTAAAACGCGAATTGTACAACTGTTACATCTCCTGACTTGTATACAAAGGGGTTTTTGATTGACAACACGGCAATTCGTAAAGTAATAAGAACGATAGATGTTTTCCGCATCGATTTCTTAATGCTTGAAATGATTTTTTCCTAGACTGTCACTGACAGTAGGGTAGGTATTTGAACTCGAGAAATAGTTGTATGGCAAATGAAAATCGAATAGAAGTTTCGTGGTTTATTCTTTATGAGAAATTGTAAATATCATACTCCTTTGATGTTCTTTAAAAAAAAATTAAATATCATTCATTACCTAGTTCACTTTGAAATATCAAATACAACAAAATCAAAATATGTTTACAACATATATATATATATATATATATATATATATATATATATATATATATATATATATATATATATATATATATATAATCTGAATTCAGGTCCTTATTGAAAAGGTAACGCATTTGAAATAACACATGACTGAGTCGAGGTTAAAACGAAGTGGTAATGGAATTGAAGATATGCTTATTTTGTAGAAAAATTGCTAAAAAGAAATGCAAGTGTAACAAAAATTTTTTAACTTGGTCATATTTGACAGGACATATGCTCCAGACTTTGAATATAAACGAGAGGAACTAAAATGGAAAGCAGAAGGATTTCTATCTTTGTGGTATTTTATTTTAACAAAAACTGATAAATTCTGTAACTGTAATAGCACTAAGATTACATTATAGCGGGCTTATAATACAATTTTAAATTTGAACATTGACATGATTTTGTTTGTTGTCAGTTATTTCTATAACAGAAGTGATTTTAATGTATTTAAAAATAGTGCTTCGATTTGTTTATAGTATTTTTTAAACTAACGAGGTGTTTCAGTGTTACTGCAATAATTTGCCGCACGTCAGTTTTATCTTAGTATTTACTTGGTGGTGAATAAAATCGAACCTTCTATGAAACAACTATCAATATAATTTCTTTGAAAATTTTGAATGAAGATTATATATATGCTTCCTCATTCTGTTTCTCTGATCATTTAAGAGAATGCATGTATACCATTTCCATTTTAAAAGGAATTATCGAAAAAGAGATATAGTAAAGTTATCGCCTGCAACGATCACTTGCAACATGTTATGGGATTAATACATCTTACACTGTCCCGCCTTTTGCAATTGTTAATAGTATTGGAAAGAAATTCCTTCTCACATATTCGACAGAAATGCATGCACAGCATGCAAAAACAAAGCAGGAAATAAGAATTGTGCGGAAACTTTAATTAAAAAAACTTTTAAATTAATCTTATATTTTTTTTTTACTTTACGTGGTTACGTACAAATTTTCTCTGAAACTATAAAATGTTCTTTTGGAAAAAAAAACCCAGAACATTTTATACTTCTAATATTGCTAAAAACCGTGAGCAGTTGTAAGATTAGTGTTTTTAGTTGCGCCTAATAATCCTATAAAAATTAGAATTGAAAGTATTATGACGAAGGACAAATTCCCATTTGCATTTAGATATCTATAGATACAGAAATATTAGAACTCAATATATTGGTCATATATATTAAATAAAATTTAAACCATAAATGATAACGAAAATCTGGGTGCCTTAATGAAAAAAAACTAAACCAGAGAGACTGAAAAATATATTATAGCAGCATACTTGAAAAGAAAAGACATTTTATATAATAATTAATAACCCCATCATGTCTTAACTTAATTTAGACATGTTTATCATAAATTTTCTTTGAATCTTTTTGAAACGGCTGAGTTTTGACATTTAAAATGTTCTTATAATGTGACATATAGGCCCTTTGGGCCGGGTGGATACGTCTTTTTTATTTATCTATTTATGTTGTTTTGTAACGATGTTCACATATCACTATAATAAATGATTATTTTTTATAGTTAAAGGGCAAACGACGAAGAGCATCGGCCTTGCACTTCCGAGTATAACAATCGAAAAACTCCGCATTAAATTCGCAAAAAAAATCTGTGGCAGTTGAAATTCTTCTAAGACGTTCGTACATGTTTATCTTATCAGACACTAATGGAAATGGGAATATTTGAGCTTGTTGCAACCTAGATCCTGGTTTAAACCAACAAAGGCGTAAGTATTGTCACTGACTGATCACGTTCAGTTCTTCTGATATTTATATATAAAAACGGACGTATAATGAACGTATACTCTCTTTTTTTACCTTTTTAAACTGCGTGTGTTTTCTGCATGTGTTTTTTTTTATAAGCATATTTATTAGTATCTTTAAAAGAATATGTGCATTAATTAAGCGCCTGAAATACATATAGTTCATAATGAGCAGGAATTTGTATGCCCTAGTATGTGGGTCCTACATGTGTTTTTAGGTTAATATAATTGTCATCATGCTCCTCAGGATTATTTTTTTCTTAATTATTACTTTCACTTTCCATGACTATTTTCCAAACTGTTTACAAAGACGGGAACGCTGTTAGGTTCGAGAAACAATTTAATCGTAGATCTGTCAGAAACCAACGTTGATGAATCCATTGTCTTCATTTTTATGCATATCGAGTGTAAGAATGCTTTCAAAGGCGGTTTGAGCATGTCATGTTTCAGCGTTTTGCTAAACATTTGCTTAAACTGGTAATGCATCAAAGAAAGGTTAGTTCACTAAGACTGGGTTTCTGCAGACAAAGACATCTTAATGTTAATACAGATATATAATATCATATTAACATTTAACATGGAATCAAATTAATGCATTAAGCGCTAATAAATTTTTAACGATCGAAAACGATGCTGTGCATGTTACAGTGATAAATATATCTAACTCTTACTAAAAACAAATCTGTAAAATATGCTATGTATGAAGAACGCGAACATAAAGGATGAAGGAAAACATGCATTGCCAAGTCTTATTTGCGTTTAATCAGACATTCAAAACAGGGTTTTGTTACAATATAATGTCTTTTTTCAAAATATGCACATAAAATATTAGCATGAAACCTGTCTCCCCCCCCCCATAAAAAAAAACAACACGTAACCCGAACAAAATGATCGGCTACAATATTTATTTTCAAAAACTGATAATGTCATATAAATTTAGTTTCTTATCAACAAATTTCAAGTAACTCTGAATAAGCTGAAAAGGTTTGTCATTGATCTTGATTCCAGGTGACACATTAGTCCAAATTACGTGCGTTCAATCAACTGGTAACCAGTTAATGAACGTGTAGATCATTTCATTTTTTGTCATGTTTTTAAGTAAAAATGGTCTGGCTCCTTATTTCATGGAACATTATTTCATCCCACAGGTCGCTGTTCATTCTTATAAGTCCAGGTTAAGTATTAAGGGTGCATTTGCAATCCCAAAGGCCAAAGGTTTTTGTTCCAAGTTCGCCATCTTTGTGGGTTGTTTTGTGGAATAGTTTGCCGGCTGGCTGAATAAATAGCATTTGCAGGTTACATTTTTTTTTAATATATATATGTTAAGAAGTATCCGATGTACAGTTCCAATACCATTGTGTGAGATTGTTTCACATTAACATAGGTTGTTACGGTATAAAAATGGTTTTAATTTATTTCGTCTATCATTTAACACATTTTATATGAAATGGTGAATTCCTTTTTATCTAAGTGATACTTATTGTAAATTCTCATTTCAAACATTTTTAGTCGTGACTTGGTATCTTGTCAAATATTTTAATAATAGGTTAAATTTTGTGACGGTGATATAATGATAATTTGTCTTTATTGTAGTTTATCTTAAAGTAAAATATCTCATGTTTATTAATTTTACAATTTGCTTTATTTATTCTCTTTCAACTTAAATAATCGCTATCAATGGTGCACTTCAAGTCAAGATGTGTTAAAATAATTGAAATCTAACTGTGATAATATATAATTGAAAGTATTTATTTGCATTGGTTAAAGGATCTCCTTGTCATGCAACCAACACATTGGCGTTATCATTTTTGTTGGTGTGCATGTCATGACTATTTATTTTCATATATGTTATATATTTGTACCGTACACGTTGTTTTAAATGTCCATGTGTATTTATTACCTGCCGAATATTTCCATCCATCTGTCGAGTTACTAGACGTATTTGTGCATCGTTTTTAATTTGCTTGATTGATCGCATATGTTTGTATAATTATGTTAATGTTCCGTATTACATCTAAGCTAACAAAAGTATTAGGAATATAACACTTGTTAGGTACATTTGGTAAAAAATTAATATTAAAAATATATAAATTTGCACAGTGCGAAAGTGACGTCCACACGTTACAATTTTGTTAAAAACGTAAAACCATTGACAGAGTTTTAAAATATTAACTGTTTCGTTTAAACTTGCTTAACATATTAAAAAGGTTCGTCTCCTACGAAAAGTGGTCGAAATAGGTCTTTTAACAATCGCGTGACTTGCCAGTCATTACATAATGGAAACATAAAAGGACTGTTAAATTATCGTGGTTGCTACAATGAACCCATGAGACTGAAATGGAAAACATAAGCCAATAGGGAATATCGATATACAAAAGAAACAAGATCTTGTCAGGAACGATAGCACGCTCGACTATTCGAAAATAAAACTAGCAGATATATACTCAGCAAAAATAAAAAGTATCCACTTTTTTATCTGTAATTTTGTAAAATTAGAAAACGTGAAATCGAAATTCTTTCTTTTGAACAAATTTGCATTTTTGTAATCATTGCAAAGAAACAAAATTTTATTGAAAATTTGCAGTCACAATTTAGTTATCTTTCGCTTTATTAAAATATGGGTTTCAGGAAGAAGTCAGTGATTCCAAAACAATAATCACATTTCTTAGAATAAAACTTATTTCTCCAGTTCTTGTGGGCAATAAAATCACAAAACGTTTATTAGTAAAACAACTTGCCCTCGATAAACGACGCTTGAAACTCCAACCTATTGCAATTACCTCCCTTTTAATTAAAAATATGGTGTTTAAAAACCGTTGTTAGTTGTAATTTGATTAAGCATTCGCTCCGGTTTTGTTGTGGAAAATTATGTTCATGAGAAATTAAACTTAAAAACAAATGAAATTTATTAATGTAATACCATTCAAAGCGCTCATAATTAAATGAAAATATGTTTATTAGAATACAGGCATAGAAAAGTGGATACTTTTTATTTTTGTTGAGTATATTAAATAGTGCACTTTAAATGGGACATTATTTCATCTGGGGACTACTGCTAATAGTTTTTGTCATAGTGTCGTCACTATCTATCGTGTTATTACATCGCCATCTTTTGCGTCTCCTCTATCATTCCTGTTCGTCATGCGTTCACCAGCAAGGACTTAATACAAGACTGCCCTCACGGAACACCTTAGGAAAGCCTAATCAACCATCTTATCAGCAAAATCAGATCAGCATGTTACATCCGAAGTACGCATTTAATGAGTAAATGAATATTTTATAGTGTGATTTTTATATCTACTCTCTCTCGATTTTTTTCTAAACGAATTGTGCCAGATAGTATTTGTTTCATTGCAGATTGATAGAGTAGCAAATCGACGTCCATAGGAAAAGCGTTTCCATGGTAGATTCATTCAGACAGCATAACCTTAATTTCAAAGATCAAATTATGAAGTCTAGGCTTTGTGCACTGTTTTCTTAAAATAAACCCTGAAGAAGAAAGGCTAGTTGTGCGCCAAGACCTCGTAATTAAAGCAGATTGCTGATGTACAGAAATATACGCAGTAACTGTTATAGTATCGAATGTTTCTGTCATATTGATATTCATGTAGAAATATTTAATATTAATAGAGGCACGGAGGGGCAAGATTTCAATTTAAACTATACTTTATCAATTTATTTTAAAAAAGTTGAATTTTAACTTAATAAGCAACTTGGATTATAAATGAATATGGCCTTTGAAAAATCAAAAGTGTACCGTAAGCTGCATGCACCCGTGATTGATAATGACTACGAATAAGACTACTTGTACGTGTTTGTTGATATCAGAATCTGTTGGGGCAAGCGTGAGGTTGGTGCACCCAAGAACCTGCTTTTAACCCCCCTCCCTCCCGTGGTAAATTGTTTTGCCACTGACCGTTCCAAGGTAGTATCAGTAAGGGTTCTCTTTTTCGTTATTTCTTTGTAATGTCTTATTTGAAATTGACATACTTATAAACACATGCTCTCGTTTCCTCTCTTCTTTTTCGCTACGGGATGCTGTGTTTTGTGAGTGGGCGTTTCCGGATTTGCATATTTCACTATTTTATAAACTTTCGCAGAAACAAATCAAG
>JAZAYU010000092.1:688937-805640 GCA_038501625.1 Corbicula japonica | reverse complement strand
TCTTTATTATCGTACTCAAAGTTCAATATGTTCATAACGTTTAGATTTTTTTCTACGAAAATCTGACGGTAAGGAGTTACATCTCGTAGCGATAACTAAACTGTGTGGTTGGTGGTTTATAAGTTAATTTAACGTAAAAAGATATATAACTATTTGAAAATTAATTTGATACAGTACAAGGTCCACGCTGAAAGTAATATCAACGATATAAGAAAAACGATTTCTATCCAATCGTCATAAATTCAAATATTTCATAGCATTTTTCATGCAATATGCATTCCGTAACTGACTATTAACGGGCTTTTAAAACCTAGCCTGCAAAAATTTCTCGTGTTCGTTGGATTTCAAAGTTTCTTTTTCAATTATTCAAGCAAAGATATTGGTATATTAAAATATACCTGTTTCATTTTAGAAGTTTTATTTCAAACAAAAATATATTGCTTTGCATTTGCTCAATCTTCTTGAAAATAATCGGTCGAAAGAGAAAAAAAATGCACGAGGAACTTTGCGTATCGCAAGCGTATGCACTGTCGAAGGTATAATTTGAAGAAATAATCCATCAAGGTGGTTTTGATTTAAATACAGTACAATTTGACCATGCACTTCTCTCCTCCAGTGGACACGTTTAATTATTTTTTACCATGTTTGCATTATTTTTGAGCGTGATTAATTTTAAAAATTTACCGGAGTAAAATGCACAAGTCATTGAAATAAACGAATCCAATGTTTTAACAATTACAGCTCAATGAACCATAGCGAGATTTCACTTACATACATGCATGTTCTTACTTACACTGAAACCTCTTTAAACCGAACGAGGTCGATTTAACCATATTTCCGGTTAAAATGGGTTTCCAGACTAAAGGGGTTTTGACAACTGGACAAGATTCCAAAGTTTTTTTTGCAAATGTGGACAATTGGATCTATTTATTATACAGAATTGCACTAATCAGTGAATAAATAATAGTCTCTTCAGCTTTTAAGTAACTTAAGTAAAATGATTTATTTCGTAACAAGAAAATGATCAGCACACTTTCTCAATATGATATTCAAAAATTAAAAAAAACCAACAAATTCATGCTATTTTTACACAACTGAGTCATATTAATTGATTGTTGAAGGAGAACTCCTTGAAACAAATACACTAGCCCAATGCAAAATAGCACACATGTCCCAATTTAAACAAAAAGCTGTGAAAACACATTCAGTGAACCTCAGTTTGTTGTCATAGCAATTATGACCAATTGTGACATGCCGTAGCCATACACAAATTCATACAGGTGTGAATAAATTAACTTCCTGTGACAATATTGATCAACTTCATTTATTGTGTACATGCATGAAATTCAAATGTTTCATTCTTTAATGGACTGTACATGTTCATGCTAACATGAAAAATATTTCAAAGACTTTAATCTTGTCCGGTTTAAAGGGGTGTTTTATAATAGAATTTATAATAGAAAAATGCAATTCGGGCCACAATTCTTGTCCGGTTTCCTGAATAAAGGGTCTTCCGGATTAAAGAGGTTATTTATATAGTAAAACGTTTGGGACCAGACGATTTGTCCGGTTTAAAGATGTTTCCGGATTAAAAGGGTTCCGGTTTAAAGGGGTTTCAGTGTACTTATAAGTTATATTACATAACAACAAATTAAGCTGTCGGAAAATGCTATGATTTTACGCAAACATTTAGCTATGAAATCTCGTTGATATTATTATGTTTTCATAAAATATTATTCAAATTTGGAAATGAAATATTGTGTGTTGCTACAATATATATCAAATCAGAGTAAAACCAAGGATTTTTGACGATATTAAAAGTCTAAGTAATTTGTTATCCAACTGCATATTAAACGATATGGAATTAGCCTACACAATTTTGGAAAAGATAAAAATAAAGTCATTAAAAACTTACTATGAAAATACTGCACGCTCGGTCTTGAACTTGGGTCTGTTTATGAGCAGCAATGGAATTACTGTCTACCTCGCCTAGCACCGGGATAATCGCAGCTCAATATTTTCACAAAAATAAATATCGTGTTAAACGGTCTTCACACGGCGTAATTGCTAACAGAACTATAATGTTATTAATCAAGTGAATTCATATTGGCCTTGTAATTTGGCCGAGGGTAATGTGACTGCCCGAGGGCAAATAACATGTCCAATGTGAATTCACTTGATTAATGAAACTTTTCTTAATTAACAGACTAAAACCATCAAACTCATATGAAAACTAAACTGGGCCAATACGGGAATTGCTGGGCCAATATGAGAATTGCTGGGCCAATATAATATAGTTAATTAATAATGTTTGAAAATAGTGGCCAACGTATTACGGCCGCCAAACGACATACACAACGATACTGTATTATTAAATTATTAAATAGATAAATAATGAACTTCGAAAGCCAATGATTTAAATACTGCATGCTCGGTTTGATTGAGGTTTTCTTATTTGTTTTGTTATCACAAGTAACATTTCATGTAAGTTGTGAATTTAAGGCCACATTTAGTGTTAGTGAATCTTGAATATCTTGATTATTGTCACCTTTACAAAAGTAAAATTTCAGGTATGACAACACAAGCAATAAAGAAAAAAGAGAATAAAAGAGAAACTGAGAAATTAACGCATTGGAACGGTCAGTGGCAAAACTATTCACAACTGGGCAGGGGGATGGTTTACTTGTAAGAATACATGTCCTTTATTCCTCTATATACAATGACTTCATATCGCATTTGATACCTTGTGGAATACTGTCTTTTATGTGAAGAAAGCCGTTACCCAATGGACAGCTACTATTCTTCTGCTCTGCCTGAAGTTAGAGAAGGCATAATTTTTATGGACGTGCTTAATGGTCCTGTCGCCAGATTTCCTTAAGAACCTTATTTACGAGTATGGTAAACACTTTTTATGACCGTATTTTAAAGGACACGTTTTAGCATTCTGATTCAATTAGCATCCAATTAGTGCTGCTTTCAGTTACAATCTGTGAAGGTCGTTAAGTACGATACATATATTTCTGTGAATATTGAGGGGATATCGGATTTGGTGGCTTTCAAAGTTCCAACTTTTAAATAGGGCCGCAAATATGAATAATAATGGTTCATCTTTTTATGTTTGATTATTGTCCTTAACCATGGCGGGGTCACAGACGGTCTGATCACCCGAGGTACCAGATACGTCTGCTGGCCTTCTTGAGACAGTATCTTCCATTTCCCATGGTCGATTACCGCTCGGCCTCTCTTTTTACCTGTTCTTCTAATTGCTTGTATTTGTGTCGAATAATTAATTTCTATGATCACTGATCTGATTTTCTTTTAATTAAAATTACAGTTTTTTCACTCTTTAAATAATGATTAACGATTATAAATAACACCAACTTTTTAGAAATAATATAATATCCAGAAATAATAGGCTGAAGGAAATACCTATCTTTGAAAGGGGGTTGAGCACAAACTTATATATTTGTACATATTGAGTAATGGCCAACCCTGAGCTAGACAGCGTGGTTATGGGCATTTTCATAACTGCTCACTAGCAGGCTCAATCAAACCAATCCTGCAATACCTTGATATTTGGCGAGTTCTGTGGCTTTCAATTTTCATTTTCCATCTATTCACTATCTTCTCTTGCACCATAGAACCTGGTTTAAACCCCCAGTGGCAATTTAAATTGGCACTGACCGTTCCAAGGCGGTAACCCCTCGGGTTCTTATTTTTGTTTATTGTTAGTGGGGTCTTTTTTGAAACTGATCACCTTATTAACTATGCTCTCGCCCCCTCTCTTCTTCTTGACTGTGTGGGGAGGCAGTTTTTTCTGAATGTGGCGATTCCTTATATGCATATTTCACCTTCTTATATTTTATTCAACGCAGCTTATATACATAAAACCGTTACGTAGGCCTAATATCATTCAAAAATAAAAAAAATATGGAAAGAGTTCCATATACACTTAAAAAGTATGACTACAGAAAAACATACCCGTATCGGGGTGAATATTGGTTTGATCTTGATGATATTTTCAGGAATTCAGGCGTGGATATTTGCAAGCATATGGTAAGCTATTTAATTAATTTGAGCGGAAGGTTTACCACACAGAACCATAATTGCAGATACAATACTGAAGATCATTCTTATTCAAATGGTGGTGAACACCTGTGAATTGAAAGGATCCCTAAAACATTGTTTAGATGTATTTTCGTTGAACATCAAAATCAAAATATTTTATTCGTACTTTTCCGGTTTAGATTAGTTTTTAAATCAGGAAAATACTTACATTAAAATAAAATACACCGGCATTTACCAATCCGATGGAGAAACCAAGCGTTTGCTCCGATTGGACTTTTGTCAATTCATTTTCGGTTTAAGATATCATTGTTTTCCTAACTAATCGAGGTTTCATAATATTCAGGAAAACGTTGTTCAAGCTTAATAGAACGATATTGGGCAAAGTCGAGGTACAAGGTTAATAAACCGCAAATGAAATTACAACCAATGTCAAATTCGACTATCTAATATTTCAATCTGACCGATAAACTAGAGAATCTTTGAACTCGTATTTCAAATCTGTTTTCAAGAGTTGATCGTGATTATATTCACAAAAGTTAAGAAATGTTTTCCACTGATTTTAATTTACTTTAACTGGAAAATAAAACGAAGAAACATTTTGATTATGTTCAACCTTAATTTTACGTAAGGGTATTTGAAATAGATGAAAGGGGAACTTTGAAAGCCATCGAATACGACACATATGAAAATATTGCAGGCTCGATTTAGCCTGTTCATGGACATTGATGGAAATGCATACTACTTGTCACGTCGCCTAGCCCCGGGTTGAGCGCGACTCAATATTTACATCAATAAATAGTACAATTTTGACCGTCCAAAACGATGGTATGCATATGACGGCGGACATGGAACCTTCGGTGCGGTATTTTCAGATTAATACCATTCCATGTTCAGCGGCGTATGGTCCCCAGATAAAAGAATGGGTTTGCCCTAAACGAACTAAAATAGCATTTTGACGGGGGATCTTATATATAATATAAATCCTGCTTATCACAGACAACGCCGAATGCAAAATATAAAAGTAGGAAGTATATCCATTGGGGTGATTGAACAATGAAACGTTTTGCAATTATCAGTTAAATGTCATGAGAATATTTTCATTTCTGATGAAGCATACATGTACATGCTTTCTTATGTTAGGTTTATGATTTTCATATCAAAGAGCATTCCTTTTAAAACATAACTAGCAATTCAGAGCAATTTTCTGGTTGCTTGGCCTTTTTATGCACGAAGTACACTTTTAGCAAAATTTAGGATAATTAAACGTTCGCAAAACTGTTCCAAAGACAAATGTTCTAAATTAAAATTTAGATTAAAGACTTTTGTTGGCTTCTGACCACAAATTAAGAGTTAAGTTATTTCTTTCTGATGAAACATTTCGGACAAACACTGACCAAAAGAACTTTAGATGTGTGTATATCGATGTCTCAGTTGTGCTTAATATTATTGTGCCACAGTATAATCCATTTTTGTGACTGAAAAAAAAGATCAAATTCTACCTAATGTTGGTTTAGGATTTGTTGTGAAAAATTTTTACTGCTTGAGTAACGCTATAACAAATTTAGCTTTAAATTTATTCACTCCCACGTTGAAAGTGTAAGAATATAACATCACATTTCTTTTCTTTACAGTGCCCAAGGTTATATAACTGAGCATGGAAACCAGTCTCAAATCTCAAGCATCTGATTGGCTGAAATGGCGACTGGTCGCCATTTCAGCCAATCTGATGCTTGAGATTTGAGACTGGTTTCCAAACTCAGTTTTATAACCTTCAGACCAGGTCTTCTGCAGTTATATTTTAAATTTTGATATTTGAAAATATTTAGATCTAATATTTTCGTCCTGATACGTGAACACGCACTCTAACCTGTGAAAAGTGATTTTTGTTGCAATAGTACACATGTTTCCGACTAAGTCGTTAAAACCCTTTTCTTCTGTATCTTGCTAGTAGCTTCTTATGTTTTATTTGTTTGTGTGTTTTTGCGTGCAACATTGTTAAGCTGATGGGTGAGTTGGAGTTATTTCACCAAGACAACTTGTGCTTGTTTTGTGAAATGTGAACCTGTTGGGGCAAGTGTGAGGTTAGTGCATACTAGAAACTGGTTTAAACCCCAAGTGGTAATTTGATTTGCCACTTACCGTTCAAAGGTAATAACCGTTTGGGGATTTTCAGTTTTGTTAATTATTTGTGGTGTCTTTTTTGAAAATGATCATTTTATTTACCATTCTCCCTTTCTCTTCTTCAGGACTGAGTGGGGAGGCTGTTTTTTTAATGTGGCGATTCATCATATGCATATTTCACCTTATTTGTTAGCACTTCCCTGATAACAGCGAGGAAACATAACGTCTAGTAAACCAATTCGAAGTATGAAATTGAATTAATTTTTTATGGAGAGCAAACGTTAAAATTTTCGTTGGGGGAAAATAAAGCATCTTTATATGATATAACATTGAAGTTAAATATGCGTTTCAGAAACAATATATTTTGACTACGTTTTTAATGATGCTGAATACAAATATAAGGTGTTTTTTTTTAAACCGAATTAATTGAATTATAGGCAACTTGTTTGCGTGTGCGTTGTTGCTTATTATATTTCAAAGTTGATGAAGATTCCAATGTCATGAACAAAATCAAATTATACTAGTAAGTTAATATATCCATAAAAGTCCTCAAAATTATACTCTATCACACATAAACAGTTATAACTTGAAATTCCATGTGCTGTTGTATATGACATGACCACTGACTGAAAGCACAAACCAGCACATAAATTATACCGTCAGATGAACTGATATTGATGGGCCAGGTTAATTTTAATGTCCAATATTTGTAACTGTGCAGGAGCAATATCTGCTGTGTAATTGATCTTTAAAACATTAATTCAACTTTGGGATAGCTTTTCCCATCAAAGTCATTTAAGTACATGTATATAGATGCAAAACAATTATTTATAAAAAAGTTAGTGTTTAACAAATTTAAACAATAATGATTTCAGTATGTTGTGAAAAAGTGGGATTTTAGCGTCATGATTGTGAGGTGCTGACAAGTCTATTTTAAGAAAAAAAAAACTAATTCAAAAATACACAACAAACAATAACGAAATAATGATAACCTCAGTGGTTATCGCCTTTGAACTATCAGTGATAAAAAATTTAGCCTCTTGGGATTTGAACCAAGTTCTACAGTTCAACAGCCTCTCATTTCCCACCAGGTTCTCGCACCAACAAACCCTTACAAGCCTGCATGTTGAATTAACTCCAACTTGGCATGCTAACACGCGGATTGCTAATGTCGCTGTTAGGCGAAATGGATTAATAGATGATAAACACCTGGAGTTAAATCAGCAAGAACACGATAACAGAAAAATAATTTGATAGAGAATCTACGTTATTTTCCTGTTGTTTTTTTCCTCTTTTTTTTTCAAGATTCCCCTAGAAACTTATATCACTTTTAAAACCTTTCACCGATGCATAACCAACAAGGTGAGCAGTGATTGACTTAAGCAAAGGAGAGCGATATAATTTTTTTAATTTATGAATAGTATTTCGCGGATACATTGGTGAAATAGACTATTCCACTTCTTGTAAATATATTTAATTCGAACTGAGTTTATCGAATCGTCTCTGGATGAGAAATACCTTGTTGCAGGGATTTAAACTTCAATGTTATTTTTGAATAAAATTTTGTTATCGGAAAAAGTCCAAACGTGTGTGTCTTAATTTTTGGTACTACCGCACTTATTTCATTAAAGTGTAACTGTTATGCAGAGGTTGCGTTCATTGAACTCTTTAACATTGTTACATTTTGTACTAAAACAAACAAACTGAAAAATGATCTCCGCAGGATTTTGCTGGCTGTCAAACTGTCCAGAAAGTACAGAATCAACCATATAGATTTATACTGATAATTATTTTGTCCGATTCATTAGGTACATTTTGGATAGTAGATGTATAAATCTGTAAATCAAACTATCAAATATTCATTTATTCATGGGATGTGTACTTTTTCTGTCAATTGTAACACGTTTATCTAGTTTAGGGATTTATAACTCCATCCTTTGGTAATAAGATGAAAACAATGAGTGCTTTACAAGCATTAGATGTAGTTATGAGTGGTGGTTCACATATTTTTGTGTAAATGTCAAACAATTTTACACGCATACAAAAAAAACCCAGCAATGTTAACGCGGCATTTTTCCCGTATAGCTCGGAAGGGCGCCTTGGGTCTCCCTCCAGCAGAAAAGCTGGTCAAAGAGATCATTACCCACAAATGCACTTCTACGTTAAACGTCCTGTCCTGTCTATGTTGACTCGAATATAAAATAATTTATTTAGGTCTGGTGTACTGTATTTTTTATCGTCTGGTGTTGATAAAAATGAGTCCTATGGGTGTCAACGGATATCTGAGTATTCGGATATCCTTTCCATCATCGGATATCTGGATTGAAATTTTGGCATCCGGATATTCGTTTTCAAAATCTTAAAAGTTTATTTATCAGTCATTTTTGCTATATTATCTTTCTGCTGCCAGTGTGCATTCAAGCTTAAGATGAGCAAATGCTTTATTGTATTTAATTAAATTATTTAAAATTTGAAGCGTTTATTCTGATAGAGGCGACAATTACATACCTTCTATGTAAACGACGATTTCATTCTGTCTTTAGAAATGACGATTTAGTCTATGGAAACGACCTTTTAACACCCGCCCCATTGGAAAAAAATAATATACTGAAAGGATAAAGAAACGCAGGGTAACAATTGGATAGGCAGGTTCGAAAGCTCATGCTCCACGACGGTTTACACTGAGGCAGTGGAGACAAGTTTTATTCACTTTCGACACATGTTAAGGTGTATCATGACCTAATAACTCAATACACAAAGTTTCACTTTATTTGGAGAACGCGTTCTTAATATATCGGAACAAATGTTACCCTGCGTTTCTTTATCCTTTCAGTATATAAACAAAGTGTTTGTATCCGGATATTGGAGCGTTCAACGGATAACCGGATCACAAATTCAGTATCCATTGACATACCTAAAATGACACAATGTGTAACGAATTCATCAAATTGGTTCAAAGTCATTGGACTTGTATAAGGTAACACAAATAACGGGATTGGGGTCTTTTTCTAATTATAGAAATAATAACTTCATAATTATCCAACTAGGTTACGCTAGTACCATTTACCACTGATGGCTTTTACCCCCTTTTGATAATAAAATAATTGACTATATAAGCATCAAATTATAACTCTCTTTCCAAGTGTGTACGAACGTATTACGTAAATAAAGTCTAGACGAAGTTGCGATCGAGACGTTTTACGTTTATCCCAAAAGTGTAATCGTAATTCTCAAGAGTTCTTTTTGCACGCTTCATAAATAACGATTTTCGAAATCTTTCAAGGCAATTTAATAAGTGCACAGCACCATTCTTTTTAAACCCCAAATTAGTATGTTTAAAATAACAAGAACAATAATTACAACAAAAAGTGTATTTTGTTGTAATTATAGTTGTTGTTGTTTTAAAGTATAAGCTACAACAGAAACATTATTTCAAATGCAATTATAAGGTATAATTTTACTAAAGAAGGATTTTAGTGATTTACCAATTTGCAGAAAATTATTGGTAATAGCCAAAATCTTCGCTAAATCCATCGCCAGACATCGATATGCCATTGATTCCGATACAATTTCGACCTAAACTTTTGTGATATGATTCCTTATAACATTTCAATCAAATAACAGCCTCCTAATTTGCTTCGGTCTGTCGAACACGAAGAGCTCACAAGGTTCTTTCTGTTTCGTTAGAATGGAAAGAAGGTTACTTGATTGTTTGCAGACACTTGTTTAGTTGGTTTGACGTTGTGTGAACAAAATATCTTCTTATGCTGATCTTCATTTCTGTATGTTTTCACTTTAATAACAAAAATAGAAATTCAAGTTTTGTTAATATTTGGTAAAAAACGTGTCATTTTCGAAAACATTTTGTTTTATGGTTGATTGATTTTTTACATGTACTTTTTTTCGAGTATTTGCTGATGTTTCAATATATTTATCATAAACACCTTTATAATTATTTAATATTCTTTTCAGACAAAATTTCTATAAATTTAAAATAGTCACGCCGAAATTCTTGTACTTACTTGCAGTAGTAAATGTTTAATTAATTAATTAAGCATTTTACGGCGGAGTAGTGTTTACACTTTTAATGGAAAAAAGAATAAGCAATTTTTGTAAATATTTTGATAAAATAACACGTTATATTTACAAAGAAACATTTCAAAATATGTAAACGATTTTTTAAATTTAATAAAACGAAGAATATTAGTATGGTTCATACGGAGAATGTTAAAAAATAATTTAACATCGTTGCAATAAATATTTACTCATTTTCAATATTGTTAATATTGTTTGTATTTTTTATTTACACACCTGCGTGGTTTGTCTCAGTTTGTTTTCTTTTCTAAGGCTGAATAATGTTTTTGATTATAAGGAATGAAATATGATCATTATGAAGTCCACTTTTAAAACTGGAAACGCGAATACTGTAGACGTAAATAAGGAAACGAGTTGCCATATGAACATAGTCATACCATGTACACCAGTACAACAAATATATAAATTAACTGTGTCAAGGTGTAATTTGTTATAGTTTATTTGTTACTTTTACAATTTCAATAAAGAAATAAGGATACTTGAAAATCACTGGTCGCATTTAAAACGTTTGGCAAAGCCATAATTTGCGGTGGCGCTAAACTTCCAGACAATAATGTGCAGTTTTTCCCACTAAAAAGAGTTTTACCCATTTTGTTGGTAACGCTATTAAAGGAAAAGAATCCATTGTAGTTAACAGACCACGCGAAATTTACAATACAAACAGTAAGTCAAATAATGTTCAGCCGGAAATTTGCGGTCCAAGAAATATATCATATCACCAAGCATTTCCTTCTGGCTGGCTCGCGAAGTTCAACTCAATATCGCATATGTCTTTCTGGAGAAATTAGTTTCTGGTCTGTAATTTTCGGTACAAAACCATGTAATTGAATGTCTGATCTTACAATAATATGGCATGCGTGTGTTTTGTATAGCGTTTATGTTCGTATCCCTCATACATAATTGACAGAATGTAAAACAAATTATGAAACAGAATACAGGCTGGAATTGAAACGAACATCCTTCACTGGAATTGTCGTCGGTTTATCGCTATAAGGCCGGTATTCCATGGTTTCGTGATGCGTGATCTGTGTCCGTGGCCACGTCCGTGTCCGCGATTTTCACTCACCAAAGATATCTTCGGGTATATTCCATACCTCCGTGTCCGTTCCACGTTGCGGACACGGACGCGGAACGGACACGGAGGTATGGAATATACCGAACGATATTTTTGGTGAGTGAAAAATCGCGGACACGGACGCGGTCACGGGCACGGATCACGCATCACGGAACTTTGGAATACCGGCCTAAGGGCTCAACATCATTTTTTTGTCAAATTTGTCATTTTTATATTTTATTCATGCTTTTTAATGATCTTTGTGTCAGAAACTTATTGAGCGTTAGTTCCTTTATTTTGGTCAATATACATTACTTGAATATTTTTACAATATAATAACGATTGCCACGAAAACGCAATACTATTTTTTGGACAATGCGATTTCACGTCGAGACATCTCTCCTTAGATCATGCGAAAATCCTCGTGTCGCTTGTTGTCTGAAAGCCCTGACGTTATCACATTTATGAAGAGTAAAGAGTAAAACTTGAAAACTGAAGAAGAATTTGAAGACATCCCTGAAAATGATAATAATTAAGAAGAAGGCTGCAAACATCTTCGGGTGGATCTTCGGGTAAAGTCGACTGTTCTTCATTCAATAGAAAGAAACAAAAAGGGTATGGAAATGAATACGACCCATTCGAGAGGGAAAAACAGATAAAGAATGTTGAAAGAAATCAGTGAATCGAGTTCAGGCATATTACATAACCACATACCAATAATGTCAAGAAAAATATGAAAATAAAATCTACACAATTTAAACAACATCAATACAATCAGCATTTCGAGAAAGCAATGCCATAGAGCAATGCTGATCAGAAGCTAAAAATCTACAATCTGCGAAAAAAAACACCAACAAATCTGCTTAAGACCAGGTAGCACTACAAGACATTCAGGATGAAGATTAAGACAGTTCTGTGGGTAATTTGGCAAGGCCAAAATCATAGATGATGGTTACAAATGGATTAAAAAAGACCGTCAAAACTAACACGTACCATAACATACATCTTACTGTATCAATAAACTTTCATCTACTGCTTGATTTAGATCAGATGAGCCCTGATCCCAAGGTTATAAAGCTGAGATTGGAAACCAGTCTCAAATCTCAAGCATATGATTGACTGAAATGGCGACTGGTCGCCATTTCAGCCAATCAGATGCTTGAGATTTGAGACTGGTTTCCATGCTCAGTTTTATAACCTTGGGCACTGTTTGCTTTATTAAATTTCTTTTCGAAATATTTAAATATATTTTAACCGGAAGGACTAATCAACTAAATGCCTTTTATTTGCAATGTTTGTGTGTTTCTGTTATTTCGTTTTGTGTGAATAAACATGGCGATTAACCGACGTTATGCAGCTATACAATTGGAATGACTGATCAGATATTCTTTCTGTGTCTAATTCATATGAAGTTATATTCGCTATTGACTTGATAATTATAAACAAATCCACAACCGCTTTTTGAAAAGCTACCTTGCTATATTTCATCACTTGTATCAAAGGAAATATTCTAGTCTACTGACCAGAGTTTGAAAACTCGGTGCAAATAAAACAAATTGTACTTCTTTGTCTGGTTTTATTGCAAAAAATACCGACAATATGTAAGAAATATTTATTAATATTTGTCAGCTTAGGCATCAGAAAATTTTTAAATTGGATTTATTCTGGACGACACTAAATAACTTTTTTTCAAATTACACCATTGTCATTTTTGGTACTTATGAGTGATATATTTTGAGACGTAATGTAAGCTGACATAGTAAAGATGTTCTTCGCCATAAGAATAGCTTGTTTTCTCATCCTCTAAAATATACATGTATTGGCTTTCTTTGTTATACCTCAACCTATATGTATTGTTATAAATAAATACTGTTTAAACCAATATGTTGCTGCCAAGGTTATGTTGTTACTTTCTAAGAAATAAAACTGTGACAGTGATAGAAAAGTAAAATAAATGCAATGAAGTATTGTTTTCTGCCTATTTCTGCCACAATATTGAAAAACTCGTAATATTTAAATAGATAAAAAGAAACTTTGAAAATTCTCAACTGCGTACAGTGCTTGTAAATAATAACAGCACTGATAAGTTGTACGGGGAGACATCTGTGAGCCGCAAACGGCACAAACAACGCAACTGTAGTATTTAAATAGACTAAAAATTAAAGTACATAAAGTAAAGTACATGTTTAATAGTCTGTTATCTATATTCATTTTCACCCGACTTTACACTCCACCCCCTGATCACTGGATATATAAGTCGTCCGTTAACAGTCGGCGCCGAAGGCAGCCACGGAACATTGGCTTACATTCCTAACATGTCCCTAACGTGGGTGGAGAAGAGGAATGAAGGCTTTACTTCTTGCTCAAGGAAATTAGCGGCCTGACTGAGGCTCGAACCCGGGACCCCTCCATCCCAAGCGATCTCTCTACCACTGGACCACCGCTGCCTTTGAAAGCAACCAAACACTACAGATATCAAAATATTGAAAACTCGATTTGATTGAGCAAATTCGAAGACAGTAGTAGAAATTCATATGAAACACAATATGTTTTCAAATGTGTGGTTCGTTAAGGTTTCACTAACATTGCAAATGGCGAAACTTGCTAAAATTTTAAAAATGAATTTTGTGGGAAATACTTATTGCTACCTAGATTTTAGTGAAGAAATATAATTATCTAACTATGTTCTTATGTGCAAGCTCAGTTTAGTCTAATTCTGTTATAATTATCAAGCCCATACTAAAACAAAAGAAAAAAAAAACGTTTGCAAGAGAACTCTGAAATTCATGGGCAATATACCAAAGGAACCCATACCTGAAATAAGTTTATGCTGGTTTACAATGTTGAGTGCCAATTCGTCAAAATAATGTTGGGATTTTCAAGAAATTCAAGTAAAACTTACTTCCGGGTTTTACTTTCGGCAGATATTGTGTTGAAAAAACATGTCCCTAACGTGAAAGGAAGCAGATACCAATTAGATTGTAAATATTATCTTTTCTACTTGTTCGCTTGGGGTAGTAATAATTTATCAAATGCCTGAGTAATTTTACACCATGTCATCCTGTATTGCTTTGATAGATATTCACTAAACAATCTCATGAAATATTCATCATATTGCGTCAAATATTACACTCTTTGTCAACTTTCTTCTTGGATTTCTGGATAGACTTAATGGACTGGAAACGAGCATGTATTTGTTGTGTTATTTGCTCATTGCTTAGTTAGTATAAAAGTAAAGTATGCATATCAGAAACCGCCAAAGCCAAAAAACATAGTATAACAGGTTTAAATACGTCGGCTTTTCGTCGGCAGTAGAGAACGCGAATAAAGTTAATAACGTCAAAAAACAATAATGGAATGTTCATTATACTTTTATCAGGTGATCATGTGGAAGGTTTTCACTTGTTAAGTAAAATGTCAAATATAAACACTATTAATAAAATGCAGTTAAGGTAATCTTAAATATGAGCGGCATTTCTTCGCTCTTGCTTAAAAGTTATTGTTTCTTAAAGTAGAGTCAAAACTAGAATGTCTTGATATAGTTATAAAATCCCTACAATTCTGATAATTTATCTGCCTCGGGCAATCATTTCCATGACAACTATAAGGAATATTTACATCTTATCGGTAATAAAATTGTCAAACCGCTTTCAAAGAATTATAGTTGATCAATTACGAAATAAAGCATCGAAATGAGTTTGACAATAAACTTTTGAATTATGTTACAAAGTAAATTGTAACTTAAATACAAGCACGGTTTTATAAAATTAACAGAAGATTATCATTCTTGTTACATGTAGCTACCATATTTTAGCCTGGTAGCATAGCCTCCTTACGCAGCCTCCTCATGCAGCCAAAATGTTTATAGGAAAAGAGAGCATAGGTTTGTAAGAAAATAAATTTGTAAATAAGACACCACAACAATAAACGAACAACGAGAACAGATGGGGTAAATTACTTGGAGTTTCATTGAATTTTACATTGCTCAACATGCCTAAATTGTTTTAATATATTCCGTTTCATTTGTTACGGCCAATTTATATTTGTGAAACACGTTTCCTCACACCAAAGAGATGCATATGTTACAGTTATATTAGAAGACTCGGCGAGTGACCTGCAATTCGCACTAAATGTATTATAAACACTTTTGTGATTTCTGGAAACTTACAGTGACTAAAAGCATCATAAACGAAAATTATGATGTTGTCTTGTGCATAAAATATCCGACGTGGTTTTAAATTCAAATATCCGTCTCATGCAATAGTTAACGAATATCGATATTATGCCTAACAGAAACTGTTTTCAGCAAAGCAAAACATTGCAATTCACGAAACTGAATCTATGTTTGGTCTTGTACATTAAATAAAATTTATGATTTTACCCACCGACCTTCAGATAGAACTTTTTAAATAAATGTGTTTAACAAATATTATTGTATAGTTACGAAGTGTGGGGTTACGGAAACAATTATATAATTTAAAGAGATCAATTAAAATTTCTTAAATATTTGTTAGGACTTAAATGTGTTACCCCTAAATGTTACGTATACGGCAAAACGTCAAATCTCGTCATATACAAGCAGGCATAGAAATTAAAATTGTTTCCTACTGGTCAAAAATATTACAACCTGAAAATATCAAACTTGTTAGCTACATATGTTTAAGAAGTGGTTTTAAAACCAACAAGCATAGTCACAGATCAGTAACAAAAGTAATCTATGTATAAGCGTAATAAGCAATAAATATTTTATTTTATTTGTTCTTACAAACGTTTTTTTCCCATTGAGACTAGTGAGCTTTTCTTTAATAATAAGTTGTGAAGAAGTAAAATGTACAATGAAGAAATAACATACGTCGGCAAAAAGACCTGCTTAAAATTATTTGTTTATAAGCTTCTTTATTTTTTTCTTACACTTTTCTGAATAATTGTAGTTTTTCAAATACTAATTTATAAATTTCAATTTCAGTTTGCTGCGTTTTTCTCCTATATGTGGAGATTTGGGGAGTTTCTGTGCAAAGGCGTCCACTATATACAGAATGTGTCAACAATATGTTCGGTGGCGACATTGACGTTCATGAGTGTAGAAAGGTGTGTAATTACTCTTTTAAATAACATGTAATAGTATGGCTTGAATCATTAACGGAAATTTTGTTTTGGCGTTTTATGAATAGTAACCTGTATAACCACGTAGTAATTTTGATCGGACATTTAGAATTAAAATACCGGAAGGGGCGCTCGGAGGATAAAAACACATTTTGTTGATCGTTCGTGTTCAATAGACCCAATAACTTTCTTCCCATAGAACACGTGTATTTGCAAGCTTTACCCCGGTTAAATATATTTCTTTATTTTTTAACAAAGTCCCTTTAACGAATTGTTGACGTAAACAATTAGCTACCCCAACTTTCATAACATATATTAATCTTTATGTTAAAATCCCTTCCTTATCTGTAATGACCTAATGAATCTAAAAATACACAGAGTACATTCTAACCAAATACCATCCGATACTTATTGAGCAGCGGAGTAACGTCTGAATTAAATAATCTAGGAAAAATTGACATTGATTTCTTTCAGTTAACGTTCAGTTAGCCATCAGAGATTCAGACAACCCAAAAACAAAACACTCACTTTACTTATTCTACTAGCTAACATAATTGTAATTGCAGATCAAACATTGACTGAAATAGTTTTAAAATATGGACAAGCTGGGTGAACCAGAAAATAGAAAAAAAACCTCTTGAAATGGTGTCATGTGTTTAATGAATTGCAAATATAAGACATTAGTTTACATTATCTTATAGGAAACGGTTTGTTTTTCACAGACAGATGTTCATACGTCAATGTTATTATAAATTTTTAGAGTCAATATATACATTTCACTTTCAGATATTACGCCATTGTACATCCCATGGAAGCTAAGTACTCGTGCACCGTAGGCAAGGCTCGTCGGGCGTGTATTTTTATATGGATTCTCTCATTTGTTCTGGCGTTACCTATACTTATTGGAAGGGTAAGGCACACCATAACTGATTTCCCTTGTCAACATTTCGTAATGTGACATATATGACACATGCTATACTTTATTATATACTCGCCATAAATATATAGTGTTCCACTGTGGTAATAACTTTAAGCTGTAAGTGATTGATATATATCAATGGCTTCATAAAAAATTCAAAAATTTACCTACGAATAGAACTTGAAACAATCACTTTGACTACGATCAGGAACGCATTACCTTCTTTTTATAACATTTCTGCTCTTACTCATATACGAATACATTATTTAAAATGCTATTGTCTCGACCTGGGAGCAAACCCGCCCCGTCTCGGCGACAGCGCCTAGCCCTGCAATTCCGACGACGCAACCAATTGAAAAGTCATTATATGTTTTGGAATAAAGCACTTTTTTAACGGTAAAACTATTTAATTGCTAATGAGACTTAGGACAAAAACCCGCTCAATCTTTTATTCCTTTTCCGAAAGACAGTAATGCTGCTTATAAATTTCGTTATCAGACTGTTTCGTTTGGCCTAACAATGGAAAATAAATAAGATATGCCCATCTCTGAGAAATATGGACAGATTTGTGAGTTGAGCGCGTTCTGACTACGACAGACGTGCCTAAACCTTTATGCAGGAAGAAGTCGAAGAGGTGCGTTAACCTGTTTTTATTTATCGAAGGGCCCCGTTCTGGGCTTTAAAAGGCACAACATAGATCATTGAACACAATCCGTATCTATTTCTGTGCAGAACATTTTCGTCTCTTAAATCGTCACAGAAACCAGTCCACGTCCACCGCCGATACGTCTTGATGACCATTCAACTTAAAATAAGCACATAGTATCTATATTTGACGTAAATACATGTATATATTAAGAATTTATTTTGTTTTCACACAGGTTCATATAACAGTTGGACTGTTCCGTAAAGCCACCTGGTGCATTAAGGAATGGAATAATCCTATTTACAGTATACTCTACGAATTCTACATGTTCTGCATAATCCTGATTCTTCCCGTTATCATCATGACGTTTGCCTACGTCCAGATCTGCCGAGAATTGTGGTTTATGTCCAACCACAGGGATATTCTGAGAACTGATTCGTAAGTGTTTAATTATCTTGTTTAGAATGCATTAATTAAGTCCTTTGCTGAATGTGTGGCAGTTAAAAGAACCCATTGGATGAAATTTTATTTTAGATAAGGTTACATCTTTGTTCTTGAATATTTCCCTGAAATTTAGAAAATACACGGCGTATTCCTAATTTTACGTAGAAATTCAATAGACGATTTACTTAGGACAGTTTTTAGAGTGGCCTTCGCTATAAGCTTACACTGTCTTCGTCTAATCTCGGTCGCTTCCATTTGAAGCGTTAGAAAAGTTTATTGGTCGCAAAGATCGCTGATAACGAATTGGCTCTGTGAGTTAATGTACATGTAATTGCTTGAACCACTTTTTTAAGTTTTATATTAGACGTAAATGAAACTTTGAAATTATCCAAACGCGACAAATATGAAAATATTGCAAGTTCGGGCTGATTAGACCTGTTTAAAGGGAGTCATTGAAATGCATATTTCTGCCTACGCCGCCTGGACCCAGGTCGAGCGCAACTCGATATTTACCCCTTGTCCATTAACCAGTATGATTTTGATCTCATTTTGTGTTTGTATGGCGGTGAACATGAAACCTCCAATGCGGTATTTGCAGTAAATACCATTCCATGATCATGGCGTATGGTCTCTAGATAAAAGTATTGGTTGGCACTAAAACAAGAAAACAAGGAGCGGAACTTAACATATTAGTATTTTGACAGGGTCAGAGTATATTAATCCTGCATTTCACAGAGAACAAATGCCAAAATCTAAAAGAAAAAAGTACATTCTTCATACAAAATATCATAATCTATATTTGCTAGAGTATTGAAATCACCCAAAAGTTATTTAACAAGTAGTATTATTGTATTGTGCTTAACAACCTTCAACGAACGTAACTGATAACATCACTGATTGAATGTAAGGGGAGACTGCTTTTACTACCTAACTGTCTCATCAGGGATAAAAAATAAAGTCATTTTTTTGCATAAACATTATAAAGAACAAAATTTATCATTAGAAAATGCATGAATCTTAAATTGTATGGAAGAAATGTTGTTATCTCCCACAGTGATAAATAGACATTATATTTGTATTTGATAATAAAAAAGTAAAGCCATAAGCAAAAACAACAATGTCTGTTAACTCGTAAATTTCAAACTTGCCATGCATATCTTGATATATTCTCTAAGAGCTAGGAAAAGGTCGATCACATTAAAAATGATATATTGTGTTTTTTTTCGATTTAGTTTTCCTTCTTTCAGACAAACTTATTGAATATATATTAAACTTACCATATGCAATTCCTGGATGTTCTTAAGAGCTAGGCTTTGTCTAGTTACAAAATTGGATGTATTGCTTTCCCCGCGCGTTGGCTCAATATAAGCCGTAATAAATGCGTAATACCGAATGGGGTTTTCAATAGCACATAAATTGTGTAATTGTTTAGGCAGCTTAGTGCTCAATTTCCTCCCGACAAATTCTTCTAGCATGTCTAGTACCCAAAATGTTACATGTACAATCATTCATCAATTAGAAATTGAAATTGTTCTTCCAGTATTGTTTTCTAGGTTTTGGAAGTTTTAATTGAAATTATCTAGGAAACGGGATGTGACATTTGGTACGAGATTGTTAGGAGTTTAAGGGGTTCTTTCTAGCAAATGTTTGGAAAGAATTCATTTCAGCAATCGATTTTTAAAACGATGTAGTGGAAGCTACTCTTCTTTCACTTCTAAGATTTCACACTAGGGTTTCCGGTAAAATAAATTACAACGTCACTCACAATTAAATTATGTAATCACGACAGTTAGTAAGTTCTAATTCCAGAAATCTGTGCACAGATAGCAGTGCAATTACAATGACAGTTGATTTGGAGAGATACAAATAGGAAAACGACCAGAGGAGGGCAATAACATTCTTTACTGGAACAAATTTAAGGGATTACCATACTCCTCCCAACCATGTTCATTGATAAAAAGAAAATTATCAAAATCTTAATAATGGCAAAATGCCGTTCAATGAAACTTTGCACAAATGAATGTTACTAGTGTATCTTTATTTTGCATACAGCAAGACACGTTAGAAAAGTAAAGAAACAAGCTAGACCTAAACATTCCTTAAAATTCTGTTTACATATATTCACAAAAACAAAGCGGTACAAAACATAATTTTAAATTCCCACGTGAGTGCAATGATACTGACAAGAAAATGTTGTGTACTTTGTAAACAAACTTTCAACTACTAAAAGAGAAATCAGTGATTGTCATCTGTTTACGCGACCAGGAAGCGACCAGGATATTGAAGGTCAAACATACTTACTAATATCTCGTAAAGCTTTCATATGCAAGTCACGAGAACACAATAAATTGTTGTCAGTATCATATTACTTATGTGGTCATTTGAAATGAAATTTTGTGTTGTTAAGTTTTTGTGAATTTACGTAAATAGAAATTGAGGGAATTTTTTATCTCGCTATTTTTCTTTGCTGTTCTAACGTGTCTTACCATATGCAAATTAAAGATACATTTATTTTATAACATACATTTGAGCAAAGTTTCACTGAACGGCATTTTTCCTTCAATGAGATTTTGATAATTTTCTTTTCATCGATGAACGTGGTTGGGAGGAGTGTGGTTAGCCCTTAAAGGAAAATACCGTATGTCAACGGAGTAAAAACCCGTAATAATTACGTCAGTTCTCAATATCATGATGTCATTTCTTACACTCAGCGGTCATCAAAGCCCTTAAAGGAAAATACCGTATGTCAACGGAGTAAAAACCCGTAATAATTACGTCAGTTCTCAATATCATGATGTCATTTCTTACACTTCATCTGTTCATGTTAAAAATATTTTTGTTACAAAACATTAACAAACTATATAAATAATTCAGATAAAATTATTAATGCCATTTTTTTTCAAGAATAAAACACAATACCTATTAGTGATGAAATGCAATATAATTTTGTGCCTTACTACCATGAAAGAAATTAAACAACTTCACCCTCCCCTATATTTTTTTTCAGTTCGAACACAGCCATTGTCTTAATCAAATACAACTTGAATTTTCAATAGCTAAATTACATGAAAAATAACAAAAGAAAAGATAAATATTATTCTCTAATTTCTTGAATTTTATTTAGTCTTTCATAAGCATTACATTTAAAAAGTCCTATGATATACTTTTTCTACATTCTTTCTTCGTTCACTTGTACACTGTTTGTCGAACCAAAAACAAATACAATGTAAGAACATTTGTCGAGCAGTTTATTCTGTATTTTTAAAACTGCCAAGTCTTACTGTAAAATATCAATTTACAACGAATTCTAAAAGGATCTATAAAAAAAAGAAAAAAAGTGAACTTTGAAAGCCACCGAACATGACAAAATATGAAAATATTACACGAACCGGTTTTATTGAGCCTGTTTATGGGGCAGTTAAAGAAATGCATAGTTACCAAGCCGCCTAGCCCTGGGTGGAGCACAAATAAACATTTATTCCAATACAGTACAAATGCGCGCATTTGATCTTCCTAAACAATGGTATGGAAATGTTTTCAATACCGATATTCAATATTGTTAACCACATATTTCCGACAGTTGTAAATGAAAAAATAGAGCTTTCTGTAAAATTCATTCCGAACAAAATCGTAGTTAAAGTAAAGGTACTGACACAAACACTTGGTAGTCAATTAAAAGTTTAAATTAAACAAGGTGCTTACAGCAGTGAAATTGTCCCTTTTAAAATCCGGTTTAATTCTTACCTGAAGTATTAAGTTTATGTGAAATGTGGTTGTTTGCTAAAGCTTATCAAATGAACATTGTTAAGTATGTGAATAGTAAATATCTTAACTACACGGCGTTATTAAGGTAGTCTAACTGTAATGCTTTCCCGCGCATAAATTTGCGACATCGTCAAACATCGGCTCGCTTTCGGTGACTTCCGACGCTACTCGTCAGAGCCGATAGTGACCGAAGCGACATCGATTATTGTCGACTGTTAGTGACAGTTAACCGAGTATTCCCGACATTCGAGAAAAAAGCGCGAGAAATCATTACAGTTAGACTACCTTAAATGTATGTTTTTACTTGTTCCTTTAGATCGCTGTCATGTGTATCCAAGTTGAGCAGTACCAAGAATCATCAAATAACTTCCTTGAAAGTGAAAGTTGTCGATGATAACAGAACGAAGAAGCAGGTACGTGCGATAAGATCACCAAGTTGCAGTTATAGTCAGTACTGTTATCAGTAAAATAACCCGTTACCGATGTCATTCAGTGATTGTTACGTATATCAGGGCTATCCGATCAACGTGTTTTGGGGTTGTCCCGGCTAGCTCAGTTGGTTGCGTCGCAGGAATTGCAGGGCTATTCGCTGTCGCCGTGACGGTGCGGGTTCGCTCCCAGCTAGAGGCACTCTTATTTGATATCTAACGTTGACATTTCGTTTTTATCCGCTTATAAATGATCAATTATATTTAAACACCATCGAAAAAGGAACCGAGATAATTCAGCTGAGCTCATGAATTCTTATAAACTTATACAGCTTATTCGGAAAACCGTCTCCAAATTGACTAACAAGGCACATATTGGGCTCAGGTAAGGGTACAAAAAGATAAAGAAATGTCATAGTGAAAAACTCAACCAGTTATGAAATGGAATACAAATGGATGCCCCAAATCACCAAAAAGTGACCCATTTTTATAATCGGATTCCTCATTGGCTAAAGTTTTCCTGGACCAGAAATCATTTTTTTCTAAAGCTCATGTATAAAATTGGTCAAGAAATGTTAATGATATTTAATTTTAACATATAATTGTGATATCAAACCAAGCATGTCAGAAACTTTCTCCAGAGATGCACCATATTAAGACTTGCGCGGCCAGGTCCCGAAAACGCACATGTTATGACTGCCTTGGTTCATTAACTCCGAAATACTAACCTCGACGATGTTGCATTTAAAGCATGCAAACTCACAAAAAGAAAACCAATAACAAGCTTATGGCGCTGACATATATGAAATTTTATTTTAATCAGTGTAGGTCTAGATCAAGCTGTTCATTGGTTCGCTTTCTAAACAAACATTACCAAATCATTTTGAAAGTACTTGTTTTTTTGTTTAATTCCTAAAGTTATGTTCATTTGGTAAAATATGTAAGGATTGCCTGCTAGCCAAAACCATTTCTGTAAACTGTCTTTTTCTTTGTTTCAAAGTTTACTTCTATTGTCATCACTCTAAATTTTTTATTTCCTTCAGGTCGTTAAAATGTTGGTTGCAATCATCATTATTTTTGTCATTTGCTGGGCACCAATCACCTTCAACAACTTGCTGGTATCCTTCCGCGTGCTTCCTGGCCTTCATATTGGAGATTACAAGTACATGCGTGAAGCTTTCCACATAATGTCGTATGCCAACAGCTGCGTGAACCCAATTGTGTATGGTTTCATGTCAAGGAACTTCCGACAGACATTTAGGAGATCTCTTTGCGGATGTGTACGTGGTAGAGAGTACATCCGGCGGGAAGTGTTTAAAAACCAGACAGAGGTATCCGTAATGGCGGAAGACGCATATCAGCCAAAATGGAGCAACAAAGGAAACGGAATGCTTTCAAATCAGTCGACTATTGATGAAGAATTTATTGATTTGGAAGAAAACAATGATTTATTAGCGAATGTTGAAGTGACAAGAATGTAACACTGATGAATTAATATTTGAAATTAGTCAGATTCCTGGGAGATTGGAAATAATCAGTTTGTTTATACATGTTTTGACAAAAAGAACCGACGATTGCTTGCAAAAAATCAGCAAGGAATAAGAAAATATTCTATTTGTTCAAGGCAAGCAATTTCTTGCGTGGTATTAACTGTCATTAAATAAAAAAAGCATGCATTGACATTCACTGTCATAAATAAAAAAATAAAAGCTTGCATTTTTTGAATTAAAAAGAATGCGTTGGTGAAAACTGCTATTGATTAAAAAATAAAAAAAATGCGTTGGTATTTAAATTGTCATTGAACAAAAACATGCATTCGTTGATTTTAACAGTCATTGAATAAAAACTATAACAATTCGTTGGTATTTACTTTCATTAAATAAAACATAACTGTCATTGAATAAACAAATAAAAACATACGTAGGTATTAACTGTATTTGAATAAAAAAATAAAAGCATGTCATGGTATTAACGGTCATTCAATAAAAACATCCCAGTTTATTTTTATAATATTGTCTTTGAAACGGTATTGCAACTTATCCATGGATATATGTTTGAATATAACTTTTTTAATGAATGCAAAAAAGTATTATATAAGAATGTTGACCAATGGCACATTAGTCTTGTTCAAAGCAGTTTGCAAAGTCATTGTTAATCAAACTTCGTTGATTGATCAAAGAAGATGAGATGATATCGTTTCAAAACCATGTTGATTGCCTTTATGACTTATGATGTCCGGTACTGTCATAATATCCCTAAAGTCGGATCAAATAGCGCATACCTTTCTATGTTTTTTTAATAAATTCATTTTTTAGGGTTTTAAAAACTAAACATGTCAACATTATTTCGAAATTTTATTTAAACGTATATTGATTGAAGTGAATGATTTATTAACTGAGCTTTAAAAAATGTTTTCTTGCTACAATTTGACCAGCCTGTCCGAATAGGATTCAACATGGAAATTGTTTTGCAAATTTATATGTTTCGATGAATATGTTGTTGTTTTTTGCTCACTTCTTAGTATCAGTGGTCAACAACACGATTGAAAATAAAATTTTATCATTGTTTTTTTTAGAAAAAAAGTGAAATATTCATATCAGGAATGGCCACATTCAGCAGACACAGCCTCCCCACAGCCAAAAAGTAGAGAGGAAAAGAGAGCATTGTATTACAATAATCAGTTTCAAAATGGACGCCACAACCAATTAACGAAAGTGAGAACCCGAGGGGTTACCGCATTGGAACGGTCAGTGGCAAAACAATTTTCCACAGGTTGTTTTTCAGAGAAAACACCCAGTCAAAATCCATATTTTAAACCATCTTAAGATACCCCATGAAATCCTTATCCAGTCATTAACATATCACAATTTTCCAGTCATAAACATTCCAGAAAAGAAACCTTATGACAAATCGAAAACAATTAATGCTCTCGGTTCGTAAATTTCGCAAAGACACTTAATTAACCCACTCAAGCAATTAGAAATCGTACGACATGACATAAAAGTCAATTTAGCAACGCTAATTTGAAAGAGATATGTAATAGTTTTCAAGAACCGCTAAGTTCAAATAAAACCACACTAACACAGACTAAAACATTTCTGATGTGTAAGTTTAAATGGAAACGCTTGCAAATTAATCTAAGTTCTTAACACTCAACTGACGATAAAGAGAACCTTTGGGGTTACCGGCTTGGAACGGTCAGTGGCAAAATAATATGCCACTCAGTCTGGGAATTTAATCCAGATCTAGGGTGGTCCTACCTCACACTTGTCCCAATTGGTCCTCATAAGAAAAAAGTACAAGTTTCCTTGGTGAAGTAACTCCAACCCGCCCGTCCACTCGGCAATGTTGCCTGCAAAAGCACAAAGAAATATAAAACATAATAAGCTTCTTGCATTGTAATAGCAAAAGGGCGGGTACTCAATGACCTTACTGAGACCAGAGCCCCTGGAGTCAAATAAGCAAGAACACGATGAAAGGGATACAAGCAACTCTTCGAGCTTCTAGGTTCTTTAACAAGATTTCCTTAGAAACCTTCATAAACTGTTTAACCCCCGCAACCGTCGTGCAACCAGAGAGGTAAGCATAACGATCAACTGTTATTCTTCAAATCTGGTCCAAAGGTTATAGAGATTTAAAACCAGTTGAAATCAGATGCTTGAGATTTGAGACTGGTTTCCATGATCAGTTTTATAACCTTGGGAACTGAAATTATGCTCTAGTAGATTGATAGGCTTAACTGCAAGTCAAATAGTAAGATGTTAGTTTAGTCAGCCGATTACTCCGTAACAGTGCCATTAAAAGATTGTAGACCGTCTAAGAGCAAAAACACTGTATACTACTTTAATATATAAGTGGTCCCAATAGTGTCTTAGATGTCTATTGTTTGTTAAGACTGGTATTGATTTATATTTTTAAAGTGTCATGTCTTGCTTTGCTTTAGTTCTGACTAAAAAGTTAAGTATCTGTGCATGTGAATTATCTTCACAACATATGTTCACTTTTGAAATGATAATACAGATAAATGCAAATTATTCTTTATAAATTGACATGTTATATGATTGTATATCGAAACTTTTCAATTTTGATAAAGGGTTATTTGCAGAAAAACGCAAAATATTCTCTATAATTTGACATGTTATCAGTCGAAAATTTGCGGATTGAATAATAGGTTATTTATAGATAAACGCAAAATATTCTATATAAATTGACATGTTATAGTCGAAAATTTGCAGTTGGTAAAAGGTAATTTCTCCATTTGTTTCCTCCTGGACAAGTGTCAGTAGTTCCGTTGCATCGTCGAAAAGCTAAGCTCAACGAGAATACAGAATGTTATTGAAATATATTCACAAAAAGCCAGTACAGACAAATATTTCAACGGAATTTCTGTTATCAAAATACCATGCACTTTTCCACTAAATCAAAGAGGTCAAGAAACTATAGGCTAATTAGCTGCCGAAGGCGCGATAATAATTTGAAAAAAGGCATCATTCGTTTTGTCTCTATCGTAGCATCCTGATTCGCCATATTGTCTTCGGCTGTTTGCGTTTTCGAATAACTCCAATGGAAGTACGGCTTTCCGAAGGTTTTGCTATTATAAACGAATTTTTTTTTTGGAGTATAGTTTGCGGTTTATCTCACAATTATCAAACCGAGCCTGCAACAATTTTATAATTTGTCGTGTTCGGTTGTTGTTAAAGTTTCCGTTTTTATGATTTCTAATGTTTTTAGAATAAAAGTAATTAATATCGTATTGATTTACATTTCACATTATAATCTCATTTACGAAGATTTTCGAACAAGATTTCCAGACAATTTTATTATTCCATCATTTAAAATTCAACAAGACAATTTGGAACCCATCAGAACACATTTTGCAGAAAAGTATCCTCAAAAGTATTTAAATAATAATACGATCAAGGGGTGATGTAAACACTTAAAAGCTGAACAAGCTATGGAAATAATTTTTAATATTTATCACATGTTAGATTCCACGTAAAAATCACTATTCGTCATTTACTTAAGGTAGTTAAATGCTTATTGCCTAATGCAAACAATAAATTCACGATATTTATCTTTTTCAAAACGGGACATTTTCGTACATTTGGCATCGTATGACCATAGAGTAATATATTTGTCTCATGACCTCGTATTTGAAATTCACAACACACATTAACAAACTCTTTGAAATGTTTGAACGGTAAACTTTGAGACAATGATAAAGTACTGCTTGCAGTTATAGTTTGTAACCATATGATAGTAAAAATATTTTGAAGTTAAGAAATAAAAACATATAACTTTTCTAAGTACGCTTTATTTGATTACATGATTCCTACTTTGGGATATGTGAGCTTTTTTCATGAAGGTTTGAACAAGACTACATATATGCAAAAGAAGCAATGCTTTATGTTGATTTTAACTGTAAAAATCATCCTTAACGTTGTCAAAGAAAGAAGGATTAATTGCTCTAAATTTGATTTATAGCTTAATAGTCCATTACCGGATTTTATTAATGTGGTGCTATTCTAATTATGCACATTCTTTCTATACAATAACATTAAAATCTTGTCATTTAGTTTAAGATTAGTGTAGTCTCAAATCTTAATGGAACGATGGATATCATAACATAAAAAAGGATTTATTATTTTCGCCGAAAAGATGAAGGAAGAACATTAAATCATCTTTGAAAACACTTAATTTTGTACTATTTATCATGCAGAAAAACTACTAAAATTATAACATAAAACGTATCTAAATAGATGAAAAGAGAACTTTGAGATCCACCAAACACGACGAATGAAAATATTGCAGGCTGGATTTGATTGGGCCTGTTCATGGGCAGTAATGGAAATGCATATTACTGCCCACGCCGCCTAGACCCGGTTGAGGGCAACTCAATATTTACACCAATAAACAGTACAATTTTGATCCATCCCAAACGAAGGAATGCATTTGGCTGTGAACATTGAACCTGCAATGCGGTATTTTCAGACTAATATCATTCCATGTTAAGATGCGTATGGTCCCCATATAAAAGAATGGGTTTGCCCTAAACGAGAAAACAATGGGCGGAATTAAACAAAATATAATTATGACAGGGGTTCTAAGAATATAAATCCTACATATCACAGACAACGCCAAAAGCAAAATTTAAAAGCAGGAAGTATATCGATAAGGGTGATTAAACAATATCCGAATCTCCATTTGCTTGAATATTGAAACCACCCATCTTTAAACTGGCCGAAATATTTAAACAAAAGTTATTTAAGAAGGACGTAATTGAGGACAACACTCAATTGATAACAGTCTTCTAAGAACACAAAGTACACCTCAAATACAACACACTGAGTGGCATATTTTGGTGCCACTGACGGTTCCATTCATGCGGTTCCCACATCGGATTCTCTTTATCGTGAATTCTTTGAATGTGGTGACATGTTTGAAGTTGGACATTATATATAACCCATGCTCTCTTATCCTCTATACTAATATGTTTGCTGCGTGCGGAAGCTTGTTTTCTGGGTGTGGAACTTGTATCACATATTCTGATTATATATTATGTGAACCGTGCTGGTTCCTCTTCTGCAAAGCACAAAATGCCAGTGTAACTTGATTAAAAATATTAATTATTATACTAAAACTACATTTAATGATATAATAAGAAACCAAATAACACTTTTACTCAACCTAGGATATTAAATTTTGTATGTAATAAAAATAAGTATTGTTGTTTTATCAACAATATTTTTTATTAAAAAAAATTGAAACACAAATAACGTTTAACAACCAACCGAGTATGTTGTTGCACCTTATAATTTCTTAACATTGATGGTTAGTGTACACAAATTAATCGAAACAAAAGAAGAATCCAAAACTGATAATATTAAGTCGTCTTTGGGTGCCATCTAACGTGTGACTGTCTAAGGTCAGCAAGCAGGAGGAAATTACCAGCGTTAATATTCGCTTACTTAATATTGACAGATTTATCGTATTCGGAATTTGATAGAAAATTCTTTACAAATTGCTAGCTTTTCTAAATGTCGGGGGAAATTAATCATGGGACGTGAATTTCATTCTGTAAAGAAAAGACATCACAAATCGTTTGAAGCGGTGCTAATGAATGATTTCCGGGTTTCATAAAAGTAAAGAAAAACACACGTGGGATCGCAAAGTGCTTAATATTTAATATGCAAGTCGCTTGACACGACAGTTTTATTGTGAAGCGATGAAATATCTTCCTAGACTTATGAATATATCTACAATTTAATTTTTGCTTAATATTCGGTTCTTTTTTACCGTAATATTACTAAACCACATCCGATCCTAAGAATAAAGCTGCTTTTGTCCACCATCATTTCAAACTATCACAAACAGAACAGAACGGAAACGGAAACGGAAACCAGAACAGTAGTCGAACAGTCAAACCGAATCGACGAAACGCCATGATTTGTATTCACACTTCGTTTGCCAGTGAATAAGAAAGATAGAAATTCTTGCCATAAGGTAGCACAACTGATACTTGAGTCTCGAAGTATTGATATAGGCTCAGAATTTGAATGACTTGATTGTTGAGCTGCAAAATATTCTAAGGCCACAATATCATCGATCTTATGAACGTTATGAAAACATTTTTATTTCAGATGACAAATTTTCCACAGACACCTGTTTAGAGGTCGTTTATGGCCAGTACGTCAGTAGAGCTATATAGGCTTAACAGAGCTCCAGTGCCAAGTTTGATAAATTTATGCTAATAAATAGGCGATCTGTATCACGAGATGCAATTACAATCGCCCAGAACACAATATATTCCCGTTTTCGAAAAACAACAACATTTTTCTCGTTATCCTTAATAACGAAAGATAAACAATCGAGACTTTCAACAATGATGACCTTAGATGCCCGCTGGCCAAATCCCGCTAAGGAAGCACGGCTTCTATATTTAATGATCTTGATACAAACTTGGTCTGCTGAAGAAATGTTGCAAATAGTTATTTTGAACAGTTTAACATCTTTTCAACGCACGACAATCGGAATATCATTAATGTTTGCATTTTTATCAAACACATTAAACTTAAGATATTCTTCTACAAGTTCCTGTAAAAAGTGTGTTAAGGGGGCGCAAACATTGCAAATGGCGAAAAGTGGCTAAAATTTCAAAAATGAATTTTGGGGGAAATACTTATTGCCACCTATAAATGTATTTAGCTTAGGGTGTAGTTAATGTTTTACAAGCTCAGTTAAGTCTAATTCATGTTCTAATTACCAAGCACATGCTAAAACAAAAGAAAAACCGTTTGCATGAGAACTCTGAAATTCATGGACAATATACTAAAGCAACTAATTCCTGAAATAAGTATATGCTGGTCTACAATGTTTAGTGCAAATTCGTCAAAATAATGTTACGGTTTTCAAGAAATTCAAGGAAAACTTACTATAGGGAACCAATTTATATAACATCATAACTTCAGTTTGTGCAAGGCAAGAAAACAACTATCTTTAGTTTATTATATTACAATTTTAGTTAACGTTTCTCATTACTCAAACAGCATTTTTTTCAGTATTATCGATATCATCAATAATCACGACAATTTTAAAAAAGTAAATTTTTATATTCATATTGATTAATGAGCAGGACTAATTTATTTATGTATTATTAAGAACAGATTTAGGAGTCAGTAGTATTTTAGAAATATAAATAGCTTAGTCTAGCTTATAAGTATCTTGCATGAGCGTGAGATAAAGATGGAAAAATCTGTCACCGATAGTGAACTGTTTTTGTTGGAACGACGCTCACCGAGCCAAGCCAGTCATTGACACTTAACCCAATATTCCATACGTACATGCAACATTGTCAACGCTAATTCACCAAGACAACGTGTACTTGTTTGTTAACATGGTTAACAGTGACATATTGTTTTGCTAACTGACCTTTCCAAGGCATTGCGTTTTTGTGAATTCTTATATACTGTTGTCATTTTTAAGATTCAATCTTGACCATTGATGGAGGTCTTGCAAGATATGCATTGAAAAATGAAAAAAAAAAGATTTATTTTTTTATATTTTGTACAAGCGTGCGATGTCCTTTCGATTCGGTGTATGGAGGAGTTAAGACCAGTTTTTCGTCGTTCTATATGACAATTTTCTTACCGTCGATATATCTTATTAACTTAATGGGCATTGTTGTTTTAGAAGGAAACCATGTTGTTTTTTGGCCATACCATTTCGATTGCTTCATTTTCTTGCATTAGTTGTAATCAATTATTGAAAACCAATTGTTTAAAGAAATCTTATTGAATCTCAAATGTTAGATTACTCTCCTAGACCGGCTTGCTTTCATTAATTTTTTATCCAACACTTAAATATATTCCAAGAGAAACCATTGCAGATTGATGAAACATAATAAGAGTAGAGAAATCGGTTGAATGAACTTGAGAAACATTAAACAACGAAATCTCCATTTATCATTTACAATAGCTTATATTGACTACTTAGACAATATATTAAATTTATGATTGGGCTTTGATTACTCTTAAGAAAAATAATGATTTGCTAAACGCTGATTAATATTTCAAAAACAGTGTCTGCAAAAACAAAAGAGCAAACACACTCGAAAATTAAATACAAAATATTGCGACCGACCTTTGTCCAGCTTTTTAACCATCAACTGCATTGAATATTGCTGACTATACCAACAAATTCATATAAATGAGATGACTGAGATCAGGTTTGGTTTTCTTAAGTTGGGCTTTTAACATGCCAATTATATAAAAAGAAAATTAGATACAAAATATTTCAACCGACCTTTGCTTTGCTTTTTAAACCATGCATTCCATTGAATATTACTGTTTACCAAAACATTCAAATAAAGAGATGGCTTAGAACAGATTTGCTTTTCTTAAACAGGGCTTGTAAGAAGCCAGTTATATTAAGGAACGTAGCCTTTGTATTACAGATCAAATTTTATTTCCAGATAACGCACATGTAGTAATGTTGTTACTTCACTAAAGCCCGTGTATTATTCAGTTTTAAACTCCTACAATACGGATATATATCAATAAATGTTCAGCCAGATTTAATTCCAAAAATATAATGAAACAAATAACACTATACAAATAAATACTAATGTTGAGGTCGATATGTAGTTTTGCGGACCTGGGTAGTGTGATATCGACCGAGGACGAAGTCCGAGGTCGATATCACACTACCCAGGTCCGCAAAACTACATATCGACCTCAACATTAGTATTTACTTGTTATATCATATACCCTATGAATTTAAAGCATTCTGATGATGATGATGATGAGATGATGATGATGATATGATGATGATGATGATGATGATATGATGATGATATGATGATGATGATGATGATATGATGATGATGATGATGATGATGATATGATGATGATGATGATATGATGATGATGATATGATGATGATGATGATATGATGATGATGATGATGATGATGATGATATGATTATGATGATGATGATGATATGATGATGATGATGATATGATGATGATGATGATGATATGATAATATGATGATGATGATATGATGATGATATGATGATGATGATGATGATATGATGATGATGATGATATGATGATGATATGATGATGATGATGAAGCTGTTTGCGCCAAGGTGCCCATTTTGGGCCATATATGTGTCATACACATGTTATAATTAATAAATTTGTAAATTGAAATGATTTTTCTACTCAGTATCTGGGTTTTAGTATAATCTTATACTAAAACAGTTAACTATGTACAAATCTAATTTAAGATAATTAAAATTTCAAAACTGTTCTGTTTGTAATGCTCGGGTATTTGCAGGTTGGGGTTGAAAAGTTGCCAAGTATTCTTGTGAACCATATTTGGACTGGTAAAATTTGTCCAGCTGTAGCCTGGTACTCAGTGGTAGTCTGGTAGTAGAGAAACCGCTTCCCTTCCAACGTGGTGATCTAAACTACAGATGACATTTACTGGTTACAGCACATTAATTTATTGGTTCTCTGTTGAAAATTCTTTCGATTCAATAACTAATTTGTATGCGTTGGTTATGTATTTAATATCATACAAAGTTTCATTCAAATCTAGAAAGGTCAGATAGTTCGATTTTTAAACTGTAGCAGGCGTCTATAACGATTTTAGGACGAACTTGTGCAGAAATTTCAACATCTTTGACACGTAATTCTTATTTTAAATTTTTCCATTGAATGTCATCTTGTCATTCGCAATGTCTGAGTGAAGAATTCTGACGATTGATTGAAGGGGTTTCTGATTGGATGAAAGACAACATAATTTGTTTACAAAATTAGTGGAAATATACATTGTTTTCGTTATTTTATATTATTTTATATTATTGTTATTCGTGCCGATACCAGTTTTTTATTTACAAAATTCATCTTTCGCGACTATACAAATTTCATACATTTTATACTTTCATTTTTTTTGTTTGAGATTGCATGCGAGCGCCAGACGTAGATCATATGATTTATTTGTTCGTTCTTGATAACCTATCATTATAAAATGTATATAAAATAATAGATAATGATATTCGTAGATTTCGCTTCAATTATTTTAATTAAGAGTTCGTAAATCGTTCTGTGGCTCCACTACATGTTAGAAAAACATGCGTGTAATTGTACTTAAGCCACTATTAACACTATTAACGGGGGGTTCTGTACATTAAACTTTTCAATCTACTAGTGACATTCTATCTTGCAGTGACATCCTGTTCTTGCTGATTTGACAACAGGTGCTCTGGTCTCAGTGTGGCCATTTAGTGCCCACTTTACCTGCTTGGCAATGCTCTTACATTTGTGGGTTGGAGTTATTTCACCAAGACAACTTGTACTTGTTTTGTGATACGAGAACCTGTTGGGGCAAGTGTGAGGTTGGTGCACCCTAGAACCTGGTTTAAACCCCCAGTGGCAATTTGTTTTGCCACTGACCGTTCCAAGGCGGTATCCCCAAAGGTTCTCTTCTTCGTTAATTGTTTGTGGCGTCCTATTTGAATTGACATACTTATATAAAACATGCGCTCTCTCTCTTCCTCCCTTCTTTTTCGCTGCGTGGGGAGGCTGTGTTTTGTGAGTGTGGCGATTCCTGATATGCATATATTGCTTTTTTGTTATGTTTTACATGTTTTAGTATCGTCAGGCGACATAATCGAGTTGAAGGGCGGGGTTTGACCTAATTCAAGACAACATGTTTTTTTGTTCATATGAGAACCTGTTGAGGCAAGTGTGAGGTTGGTGCACCATAAACCTGCTTTAATGGCCAGTAACCCCTCAGGTTCTCCTTTTCATAAATTGCTTATGTTGTCTAAGATCGACCTTTTTATCAACCCACGCTCTCTTTTTCCTCCCTTATTTTTTGCAGTGCGGGGACGTTGCGTTTTCAGTGTCTGGCTATTCCTGATATGCCTGTTTCACTTTTTAGTATCGTTATCGGTTTTCACATTTTGAAGTTTTCTTTGATTTCCTAGAGGGCCCAATATCATTAAAATGAGATTGGTGACCAGTTTTAAATCTCAAACATCTGATTGTCTGAAATGGCGACCAGCGAATCAGATGCTTGAAATTTTAGACTGATCTCCAGATTTAGTTTTATGATCATGGGCCCTGGTCAGAGTTTATACATATATTAACGTTAAAATACTACCCTTGGCCATTCCACTCCTACTGTTAAAGTGTTAAACCAATGCCACAAAAATTGGCTGACTGTTATCCGAGTTGAAAACATTTTAATGGTTGTTTTTCTTTTATACCTGTGTTGTAAATATTTTGTTTTCACTTAAAACTGTTAATCCTGGACTAGATTATTATATATTTTTATATCTTTTTTAAAATTGAGGATTAAAATACATAGCAGAGAAAGACATTTTCGATATTCTTCAGCCGCATATTTTTCGCTCCATATTTCTGTTAGCTAGTATATCATATGCAAACAAATATTAAGGCGCTAAGCGCCATTTACTAAATTTAAATGTTTAAGTCTATGTTTATAGACAATCATTGATATTTTCCAGTGTAAATAAAAATATGAAAAAGCTTATTTCAATGAATAAAGAGTATTATTTAATGGCGATGAATTGTACTGAATAAAAGTCAATTTCCTTTCGTTTTCTTAACACTGTCATTTGTATCAAAATGGTATCAGTCCAGAATCAAGGGTTGACCTATTTTCTGCTTTCTCACTTAAAGCATAATTTTAAGCAAAACGAAAACTGTGCTTGGGAACATACAAGGTAAACTGTTACAGCTATGATTTTATTATCATTTAATGCAAAAACCACAATAAACTCGTTGAAAATTATTTTTACATCTAACACAAGAAAGGACAATTGTACAATCCTGGTTCCAAGTGTTCTGACACGCATATATCAAAATTAGCATAGTATTGTGCATAATTTATACTATGCACAGTCTTTTAATCGTATTAGTTTCGATAAATGGCGTCAACATCACGGCCTGTGCCCAAGGTTATAAAACTGAGCATGGAAACCAGTCTCAAATCTCAAGCATCTGATTGGCTGAAATGTTGACCAGTCGCCATTTCAGCCAATCAGATCATGGAGATTTGAAACTGGTTTCCAATCTCAGCTTTATAACCTTCAGCCCTAATGTCAGTATCAGCACTTTCTTAACTCACAAATATTTCATGATGTCTTTAAAAATCTTGTTTTTTGCAGTCATAGTGGTAAATAAGTAATAGGAAATAAATATAAGTTGGGAACGAAAATAGATCAATATGCGTCAGAATGATTTTATTTCCTTATTTCGATAAGAATAATTGGACAGGAAAACTATTATGTGTTTGATGTTCATGCTATGCACTCTGTCTGCCTTGTAACCAAATCGTTTTACAGACGAATTCGCAATAATTCTGCAAATCCTTGTGTTGCACTTTTGGTAGTTAATCACAGTTTATCAAAGCGCTCATCTTGATGTGGAAGACGTTTCTATTTACAAAACTGCAACGACACAACTTTGTCACTTCTCCGTTGTTAAATATTCTTTATACACTAGTTGTTTAGCGTTAAATATATAGGATTTAAAACCAACAGCCATGTTACACGGGGTTATTTTACAGTACGTAATTTCTCTGTGTTGTATCAGAACGTGTTTTAAAAGTACACTTTTCAACGTTGAGAAAACAAATCAATCTTCAATTTTCTGACCCAAATGTTAAAGAAAATGATTTCGGCTTATTCCTCATTACTTATAGGAGTTAAACGAACGAATAATGTATTGCACCTTTCGCCATTGCTTTGTCATTGGCAAAAAAGAAAAATATGAAAATTTCTTAAATGGCACAATGCAGTTCCATCAAATTCCATCCCAGTCAGCAATATTTTGTCGTTTGCAAATCATACCGGTACTCATGATATTTAAGTGTTGCACAAATGTTACACAAATTGGCAAATTGAAATCCGCATGTGAAAAAAAGGTTTTATTTGTGGTCATTTTTTTTACGTGTTGAAGGTATTTTGATTTTACTTTAAACCGTTGATCCAGTAGTCTAGTTGTTATTTTAATTTCATAAATATGAAGACTAAAACACATTTCAGAGAATATCATTTTGCGATACTTTCAGCTTCCTACTTGTAAGGATATGTTATTCGTTATCGTATCGACAAATGTATTACAGTTATGATATTGCCATCAATATTATGGCCATTTTAGACTCTAATAGTTTTTATACATAGCATGATTAGCTATTTTTAAAATAAATAAGCACGATGAGCAAAAAGATTCTTAAACGACCTCCGGTACTAATTGTGCACCACTTGTTGCTGATCTGTTTTTATACTGTTATGAAAGAGACTTTATGTTATCTCTTTCTACTGAACATCAAAGTGATATAATTACAGCTTTTAACAACACCTCGAGGTACCTTAATGATTTATTAAATATAGATAATAACCATTTTCCATTACTGGTTAAAAGATTTATCCTAAAGAACTACAACTTAATAAAGCGAACACTTCAGAAATGCAAGCAAACTTTCTCGATCTAAATCTGTCCATTGAAAATGGTTACGTCACTACTAAAATTTATGATAAAAGAGATGATTTTAATTTTAGTAGAGTAGATTTTCTGTTTTTAGACGGCGATGTTCCCCGTGCAACATCTTATGGGGTTTATATCTCACAGCTTGTTCGCTTTTCAAGAGCTTGCAACGATGTTAATGATTTCAATGAACGTAACCTTTGCATTACAGAAAAACTTTTAAAACAAGGTTATCGGTATCACAAATTAAGGAAAACCTTTTGCAAGTTTTATCGCCGATACCCAGATTTAATTCATAAATACAGGTGCAGTTTAAAATCACTTTTGCAACAAGGTATTTCACAGCCAGTTTTAATGGAGATTTAATTTATAAACTCAAGAAGTTAAAAGGGAATGTTAATTTCTCCCGGTTATTCATAAAAACCATCTGTAAATTTAAAAAGAAAGGTTACCAACATGATATTTTACAGCGCTCTGCAGGCCTGGTGATTAACCCTTCTACAGTTGATTATTATGCTTACCTCTTTGGTTGCACGACGGTGACAGGGGTTTATGAAGGTTTATTGGGAAATCTTTTCTTAAAAGAACCTCAAAGCTCGATTGGTTTCTTTTATCCCTGTCATCGTGTTCTTGCTGATTTTACTCAAGGAGCTCTGGTCTCGGTAAGATCATTGAGTACCCGCCCTTTGGCTTTGCAATGCTATTAGCTTCTTATGTTTTATATGTTTGTGTGCTTTTGCATATGCAACATTGTTGAGCCGATAAGTGGGTTGGAGTTTTTTCACCAAGACAACTTGTACTTGTTTTGTGTTATGAAAACCTGTTGGGGCAAGTGTTAGGTTGGTGCACCCTAGAACCTGGTTTAAACCCAGTGGCAATTTGATTTGCCACTGACCGTTCCAAGGCGGTAACCCCTCGGGTTCTCATTTTTGTTTATTGTTAGTGGTGTCTATTTTTTTTATACTGATCATTTTATTAACCATGCTCTCTCCCTCACTCTTCTTCTTGACTGTGTGGGGAGGCTGTTTTTTTCTGAATGTGGCGATCCCTAATATGCATATTTCACCTTTTTCCGAAATGGTAAGAATATCAAATAGATGCTCAAATAAAAGTTCAGCTGCTTCAACAGCCACCACCACCAAGTGCAAAGAGTTGATCGAGAGAGGTAAAAAAACTTGCATTCAAGGATAATGATAAGTATTCCAAAAGAGAGGCATACTAGAAATGCATCAATAAATAGTTTTGGCGTAGTCATAAATTGAGTTTAGAAGAATAGGCATGCACCGTGATAAATATATTTTGCCTTTTTACGAGGGTGATAAATAAGTGAGAAAGCACCCGTAAATTTCCCCCAAATTATAAAAGGATATTCAATTCTATAATAAAAGTATTTATACCAGTAACGACACACGCTCTTTAGACTGAGCAAACAGTTGATACTATCAACTTTTCTTGAACGACAGATAATCGATAATTCATTTAAAGTTAGACTTTATTTATTACTAAGGTTTAAATTTTCTGACATATTATTACAGAGAGTATATTTATTTTACTCTTCTTCAAATTCGTATCATTTTTTATCAATCGGTCATGGAAATATCCTCTTGAAAATGTTTCAAATTTAGAACAGTTTTAATAAAAAATAACACTGGATAAACGAAACAAGTAATTTAATATTGAAGGAAATTTGTTCAATTTTCTCAAACAATTAGTTTTGAATAATTGATTATAATCGGAGCAGAAATTGATGACGAAGAAATTATCTTGTCAAGTTTCCTAAATTTACTAAAAGGTTTTTTGCTGAGATAAACAACGCCGCCAATCAGGTTTATTAGGCAATTACAGCGGTTAATATATTTTTAAGTTCTAATCGAAGTTGTTATTACGCACAAAATGCAGCAATAATAATCTTTGAGATAACGTTCAGAGGCAATCGTTAAATAATTAAAACATGAAATGTTTGACACAGCTGCCGATGAGGTTGTTATCTACCACAAACAACCAATTTGAAATTGATTGGGAAACACAATGTCAGTTTAGGTCATTAAACAATCAATCTCGTTTAAAAAAATCCCCTATGTATCTCAAGGATATACAGCACTAGCAAAAGTTTAACGATTAAAGGTTAACGTTAAAAATATTTGACACAGCTGCCGATGAAGATCTTAACTTGCACAAACATATATGTTTTTATTATATACCCATGAATGATTTTAGCATATTGCATCCTTAATCCGCAAAATTGATACAAATCGTCAGATTAAAAATTCTGTATCAAACAATGTGCATTTCCAATTCTTTATTTTGCAGCTTCCCGTTTTCTATGTGACGTCATATACTACGTCACACTAGGTTGTCGTAATTTTCCGGCACATAACGAACTCCAAAATAGGAATTTTCCCTCGCAGTTTTACAAACGTTACGGTATTTTTACGCCATTTATAAATTGTATACGCCATTCAAAAATTTAATATCGCGTTACTATTTTTATTTCTGCTACATTATATAAACCACGTTTTTGACTTAAATTTTGTTGTTTAGTTTATTAAAATTTGTTTTGAGCGAGAATGGTATATAATAAAAGGAACATTATGACAGTATGCATTCTTTAGATTCGTATTATTTCTCGTTGCGTATGTAACCACATCACGCTCGACCTTCGGTCTCGCGCGATATTTGTGTACATAGCCAACTCGAAAAATACGAACCTACAGAATGCATACTGTTATAATATTGCATATATATATATATATATATATATATATATATATATATATATATATATATATATATATATATATATATATATATATATATATATATATATATATATATACAGAAATATCGTCAGATATGGGGTCTCTGTAATAAACCTTAATCAGGGGTTGTATATATATACTAAGAAATGTGGTAAGTTACGGGTCTTACTTCGATATTATACCTATATGTGTGGTTCTATAAAAGTTACGGGGTATATATGGTACCCCGCTAATTAAATGTCATTTCTATGCACTATCTGACCTTGTAAGTACTATAAGCTGTAATATAAAAATTTGGTTTATGATAAAAAAAAATTTCGGGTTTTTTTTTATAGACCGAAAATAAATTTCGATAATAAACCGTGTTACGGGAATAAAGTTTATCGTACTTAAGAAGTCCGAATATGCATAGAAATGGCATTGAAAATTACGGGGTACCATATATACCCCATTACTTTATAGCACCTCACATAAAGGTGTAATATCGAAATTAGACCCGTAACTTACCACATTTCTTAGTATATATATATATATATATATATATATATATATATATATATATATATATATATATATATATATATATATATATATTAACTGCTAGTGCTGTATATCGTAGTGATACATAGGGGATCTTTTTTAAACGAGATTGATTATTTAGTGACATAACTGACAATGTGACAATAGGTAAACGTTCATCTTTCAAAATCCTATAAAAATTAAATAACATATATATCTATAACGCTTCTTCCGTTGGTAAAAAGTTCAAAGCCTTAAACATCGTACGCTTTAATGCTACTAGTTTAACGCTGTATTGAGTTTGGTTAAGAAGTAATAACAATTACCCATATGAATGTCTGTTAAATTCATTGGTCTATTGATGTTTTGTTCTTGTAAATCTAGACTAGCTTCGCTTGACTTCCCCTACCAGAAAAAGATGCAAGATGCAATATAATCAGTTTAGCTTTGATTGCATCATGTAAATCAGTAACCATTACCTTTCACACATATCTTTAGCAATAAAAAATTTAATTATTTGTAAAACGCGAATTGTACAACTGTTACATCTCCTGACTTGTATACAAAGGGGTTTTTGATTGACAACACGGCAATTCGTAAAGTAATAAGAACGATAGATGTTTTCCGCATCGATTTCTTAATGCTTGAAATGATTTTTTCCTAGACTGTCACTGACAGTAGGGTAGGTATTTGAACTCGAGAAATAGTTGTATGGCAAATGAAAATCGAATAGAAGTTTCGTGGTTTATTCTTTATGAGAAATTGTAAATATCATACTCCTTTGATGTTCTTATAAAAAAATTAAATATCATTCATTTCCTAGTTCACTTTGAAATATCAAATACAACAAAATCAAAATATGTGTACAACATTACATATGCTCCAGACTTTGAATATAAACGAGAGGAACTAAAATGGAAAGCAGAAGGATTTCTATCTTTGTGGTATTTTATTTTAACAAAAACTGATAAATTCTGTAACTGTAATAGCACTAAGATTACATTATAGCGGGCTTATAATAAAATTTTAAATTTGAACATTGACATAATTTTGTTTGTTGTCAGTTATTTCTATAACAGAAGTGATTTTAATGTATTTAAAAATAGTGCTTCGATTTGTTTATAGTATTTTTTAAACTAACGAGGTGTTTCAGTGTTACTGCAATAATTTGCCGCATGTCAGTTTTATCTTAGTATTTACTTGGTGGTGAATAAAATCGAACCTTCTATGAAACAACTATCAATATAATTTCTTTGAAAATTTTGAATGAAGATTATATATATGCTTCCTCATTCTGTTTCTCTGATCATTTAAGAGAATGCATGTATACCATTTCCATTTTAAAAGGAATTATCGAAAAAGAGATATAGTAAAGTTATCGCCTGCAACGATCACTTGCAACATGTTATGGGATTAATACATCTTACACTGTCCCGCCTTTTGCAATTGTTAATAGTATTGGAAAGAAATTCCTTCTCACATATTCGACAGAAATGCATGCACAGCATGCAAAAACAAAGTAGGAAATAAGAATTGTGCGGAAACTTTAATTAAAAAAACTTTTAAATTAATCTTATATATTTTTTTTATTTTACGTGGTTACGTACAAATTTTCTCTGAAACTATAAAATGTTCTTTTGGAAAAAAAACCCCAGAACATTTTATACTTCTAATATTGCTAAAAACCGTGAGCAGTTGTAAGATTACTGTTTTTAGTTGCGCCTAATAATCCTATAAAAATTAGAATTGAAAGTATTAGCATTTAGATATCTATAGATACAGAAATATTAGAACTCAATATATTGGTCATATATATTAAATAAAATTTAAACCATAAATGATAACGAAAATCTGGGTGCCTTAATGAAAAAAAACTAAACCAGAGAGACTGAAAAATATATTATAGCAGCATACTTGAAAAGAAAAGACATTTTATATAATAATTAATAACCCCATCATGTCTTAACTTAATTTAGACATGTTTATCATAAATTTTCTTTGAATCTTTTTGAAACGGCTGAGTTTTGACATTTAAAATGTTCTTATAATGTGACATATAGGCCCTTTGGGCCGGGTGGATACGTCTTTTTTATTTATCTATTTATGTTGTTTTGTAACGATGTTCACATATCACTATAATAAATGATTACTTTTTATAGTTAAAGGGCAAACGACGAAGAGCATCGGCCTTGCACTTCCGAGTATAACAATCGAAAAACTCCGCATTAAATTCGCAAAAAAAATCTGTGGCAGTTGAAATTCTTCTAAGACGTTCGTACATGTTTATCTTATCAGACACTAATGGAAATGGGAATATTTGAGCTTGTTGCAACCTAGATCCTGGTTTAAACCAACAAAGGCGTAAGTATTGTCACTGACTGATCACGTTCAGTTCTTCTGATATTTATATAAAACGGACGTATAATGAACGTATACTCTCTTTTTTTACCTTTTTAAACTGCGTGTGTTTTCTGCATGTGTTTTTTTTATAAGCATATTTATTAGTATCTTTAAAAGAATATGTGCATTAATTAAGCGCCTGAAATACATATAGTTCATAATGAGCAGGAATTTGTATGCCCTAGTATGTGGGTCCTACATGTGTTTTTAGGTTAATATAATTGTCATCATGCTCCTCAGGATTATTTTTTTTAAATTATTACTTTCACTTTCCATGACTATTTTCCAAACTGTTTACAAAGACGGGAACGCTGTTAAGTTCGAGAAACAATTTAATCGTAGATCTGTCAGAAACCAACGTTGATGAATCCATTGTCTTCATTTTTATGCATATCGAGTGTAAGAATGCTTTCAAAGGCGGTTTGAGCATGTCATGTTTCAGCGTTTTGCTAAACATTTGCTTAAACTGGTAATGCATCAAAGAAAGGTTAGTTCACTAAGACTGGGTTTCTGCAGACAAAGACATCTTAATGTTAATACAGATATATAATATCATATTAACATTTAACATGGAATCAAATTAATGCATTAAGCGCTAATAAATTTTTAACGATCGAAAACGATGCTGGGCATGTTACAGTGATAAATATATCTAACTCTTAATAAAACAAATCTGTAAAATATGCTATGTATGAAGAACGCGAACATAAAGGATGAAGGAAAACATGCATTGCCAAGTCTTATTTGCGTTTAATCAGACATTCAAAACAGGGTTTTGTTACAATATAATGTCTTTTTTTTCAAAATATGCACATAAAATATTAGCATGAAACCTGTCTCCCCCCCCCCCCCATAAAAAAAACAACACGTAACCCGAACAAAATGATCGGCTACAATATTTATTTTCAAAAACTGATAATGTCATATAAATTTAGTTTCTTATCAACAAATTTCAAGTAACTCTGAATAAGCTGAAAAGGTTTGTCATTGATCTTGATTCCAGGTGACACATTAGTCCAAATTACGTGCGTTCAATCAACTGGTAACCAGTTAATGAACGTGTAGATCATTTCATTTTTTGTCATGTTTTTAAGTAAAAATGGTCTGGCTCCTTATTTCATGGAACCTTATTTCATCCCACAGGTCGCTGTTCATTCTTGTAAGTCCAGGTTAAGTATTAAGGGTGCATTTGCAATCCCAAAGGCCAAAGGTTTTTGTTCCAAGTTCGCCATCTTTGTGGTTTGTTTTGTGGAATAGTTTGCCGGCTGGCTGAATAAATAGCATTTGCAGGTTACATTTTTTTCATTAATATATATATGTTAAGAAGTATCCGATGTACAGTTCCAATACCATTGTGTGAGATTGTTTCACATTAACATAGGTTGTTACGGTATAAAAATGGTTTTAATTTATTTCGTCTATCATTTAACACATTTTATATGAAATGGTGAATTCCTTTTTATCTAAGTGATACTTATTGTAAATTCTCATTTCAAACATTTTTAGTCGTGACTTGGTATCTTGTCAAATATTTTAATAATAGGTTAAATTTTGTGACGGTGTTATAATGATAATTTGTCTTTATTGTAGTTTATCTTAAAATAAAAAATCTCATGCTTATTAATTTTACAATTTGCTTTATTTATTCTCTTTCAACTTAAATAATCGCTATCAATGGTGCACTTCAAGTCAAGCTGTGTTAAAATAATTGAAATCTAACTGTGATAATATATAATTGAAAGTATTTATTTGCATTGGTTAAAGGATCTCCTTGTCATGCAACCAACACATTGGCGTTATCCTTTTTGTTGGTGTGCATGTCATGACTATTTATTTTCATATATGTTATATATTTGTACCGTACACGTTGTTTTAAATGTCCATGTGTTTATTACCTGCCGACAAATTCCATCCTTCTGTCGAGTTACTAGATGTATTTGTGCATCGTTTTTAATTTGCTTGATTGATCGCATATGTTTGACTGTATAATTATGTTAATGTTCCGTATTACATCTAAGCTAACAAAAGTATTAGGAATATAACACTTGTTAGGTACAATTTGGTAAAAAATTAATATTAGCTAGTTGTGCGCCAAGACCTCGTAATTAAAGTAGATTGCTGATGTACAGAAATATACGCAGTAACTGTTTAAGTATCGAATGTTTCTGTCATATTCATATTCATGAAGAAATATTTAATATTAATAGAGGCACGGCGGGGCAAGATTTCAATTTAAACTATACTTTATCAATTTATTTTAAAAAAGTTGAATTTTAACTTAATAAGCAACTTGGATTATAAATGAATATGGCCTTTGAAAAATGAAAAGTGTACCGTAAGCTGCATGCACCCGTGATTGATAATGACTACGAATAAGACTACTTGTACGTGTTTGTTGATATGAGAATCTGTTGGGGCAAGCGTGAGGTTGGTGCACCCAAGAACCTGCTTTTAACCCACCTCCCTTCCGTGGTAAATTGTTTTGCCACTGACCGTTCCAAGGTGGTAACCGCAAGGGTTCTCTTTTTCGTTATTTCTTTGTAATGTCTTATTTGAAATTGACATACTTATAACACATGCTCTCGTTTCCTCTCTTCTTTTTCTCTACGGGATGCTGTGTTTTGTGAGTTGGCGTTTCCGGATTTGCATATTTCACTATTTTATAAACTTTCGCAGAAACAAATCAAGCAAGAATGCCTTTTAGTGAAGATATTTAAAATTTGACAATATTTCGGATGACAAATAAATGTACTTATGGGCTGATAATTTTTTAGGCAAAATTTTATCAAGTCGATGTTAACCGTAAACAAAACGTTGAAGTTAAACATATTGTTCTTCCAAATATGGTTCGTTTACACATTTTAAAATTTTGGATAAATTTAAGAAACCATGTGAAACATATTTTGCCATATATCACATATAAATTACAATCTTATCCAAATTTTGATATAGGCGACTTTAATTTACATATTTGTAGAAAATAATTCAAATAAATGTAACCTACAGTTCTTGGTGTTTAACTTGGTGTTAAACTAAACAATAAAATCGAGCCTGCAATATTTTCATATTTGTCGTGTTCGGTGGCTTTTGAATGAGTGAACATAGTTTCCGATGAAAAAGGATTTTGAAGATCTTCTGTGAACAATATTTTTCTGTTTACTTAATTACTTGTCTCTCGACGTCATTTATATGTCAATTTTCCTAATCTCACATTCGTCACAAAGACGCTTTCATGATATAAATATTGTTTTGCACTATTCATGCTTTAATATGACGAATTTTATACCATCAGATTGCCTATTATTTCAACAAATATAAATTCCAGTGTCTACAGATCACCAAGTTATTGCTTGCAGAAGCATGGCATTTTATATATTTGAACGTCTCATTAGTCTGCACAATGGTATTAATCTGACAAGACTCCATAGAAGGAAAAACAATCCCATCAAATGCGCACCAAGATGTCTGAAATATTATATACACCGGAAGGTACGTGATAACACTATTTTACTGCATATTTAAAATTACCTATTCGATGTTACGTTGCTATTACCATTTAGTCTAGGCGGCGTGGGAAGTAATTACATTTTCATTCAACATTAAATACATGTCATTGATTTTATTATCATTTAAGATGCCTTACTTTATATAATTTTCATCTCAAAAATTATCTATTTCGCCTACGTCGACCTACGCCAGTAGTTCTTTTGATCTAATAAGTTCGTCTAGTTTCTAGTATGAAGAAAGAACGCGAACATACACACACGCAGTTCTTATTTGTGCTCAATCAGACATTCAACATTTCGATTCTGATGAAGAAAAAACACAAACAACTCACGCACAAACATTTAACTTAAGAAATATATATCGAATATTAACTATAGCCTTGTCTCTCGAGAAATAACCAGAATAATACGTTAGCAGCATTTCTTATTTCTCAAAACTGAACATTTTAGATGAGAAAACATGTCGAGTTTCCTAATGTTTTTGTGCATCGTTATATTATTAACTTGATTGTTTTATTTACTATCATTACCATAAACATGAGAAAAGTACGTCAAAGTGGAATTGAATTTTTTGTTTAACATCATAGGATTAAGACATTTCAAAACTTAACTCACCAGAGCAGAAATATATATACCAGAGTTCAAAACCTTTGGGTAAAGAAAACATATGATGTCACATTGCAACGAGTCTCCCAAAAGTTATGGACTATATTCAGTTCATATTCTATGAAATCGTCACCTTAGTGCAAGAACGGTATAAGTACCAATTAAATATAACGGAGATATGTCATTATTGCTGTAAGGCGACGATATGTGAGGAAGTATTCTCCACTCTACGGATAAACACCTATACGGGGACCATCCACTGGTTCCATCGATATTCCATGTGTAAGAAAAGATCTTTTTTCGCTCTCAAGTATACACCAGACGATGGCTTTTGTAACTAACACGTGATTGATTGAAAACATGACAACTGAGAGTGCGTCGTTTCACAAAGTTGTATTTCCGCATCATTCTCTTTAATACTAGGTCGTTTTGTAGGTATTAGACATAACACATTACTTATAAAATCGAATTGTGGATAAAAGCCTCATATCAGAAAGAAAAGATATCATAACGGAAGTTTGGGGTGAATTCTCTGTGAATAAACAGCGAAAGTCCTAAAATATCACGCAATTATATTAAGTTATTCAATACAATGCGAATGTACAGCATTGTATACTTGTTAAATATTAAATAAATTATCTACATGTAAGAATCAAACCTTACAGCCTTTATATGTGTCAAAATTCCGTTGTGTTTTAGCGAAAAGGTAACGCAACTATACAAGAAATTTTAACCATAAATAGCATACATGCCAAACACTGAACTATTACTCATTAACTTTCATGCTCATATTTAAGATAAATATGTCAATAATGAAAGCGTTATGTCATTCTTTCTTTTCTATCGTTATTTGCCAAAGGTAGAGTTCTTATATATTTCTTTTATGAATAAGTAACATTTAGCTAAAACTGTCGAGACAGCAGAAATCTCCCGGGGCAACTGCCATATGCTCCAGAGCACCAGACTCGATTTTTCTGCAAGACGGACAGGGCATTATTACAGCAGAATGTATGTATAGATATGTTATTATATCACGTTTCATTGCTTGAAATGAAACTGAAAAATATCGTCAGGATTTTTAACAGAATTAGTAAAACACGATTAACATGTTCTTACGGACAAGATATTTGATGGCTTAAAACAGTATATATCCTCAATGCTATTTTAAATGCATTACATGTACTATGCACAATTAAGCCATTTTTTCTAAAAATGCCTTTTATCGAAATCCCTATGAAGGTCTTTTTTCTTTAAATTATATGAATTATATTAAGTGCGTTTAAGATTCATTCTGAGAAGAGAAGCCATTGTAGTGATAGTTAAATGGGTTTTTCCTTTTAACTCATTTTATTAATGAAAAGAAGATTTTTTTCTCATATTCTACAAATAATTCAGACTTTTTGCTTAACTAATCTCTATTAATGGAATCACTATAGCATAATTAGACAGGACTACAGGACGAAGGAAATGAGTATCAGGAAATAAAACACATCAAGTAATGGACTGTATAGCTGTAAATCATATTTAAGAGAAAATCATTTTTTTCTCGTGCGGCAGTACCTTAAGAAGATTAATGATCTTAATCTGGTACGTGAAATAAAATTTATGTTCGAGGAATTGCATCTCCATTTGCATGTCTGTCTCCATCTTAAATATACACACAAATAATCTCAATTTCACAGACATCTTGAGAAGAATTCGTACCATAACTGCATTTTTGAATGTATTCGTTGACAACAAAGCGAATCATGGGATTATTTTTCACAGAACGTGCGTGATCGTAGACGAAGTTAAACCATTGTGTACATTCCAAAATAAGTTAGATGCATGATATTTAATCTTAGTTTATCTTATGTATTTGAATTAAAATAAATATGACTTATTCAACATTGTCGTAAGCCTACACTAATTTTTAATTTTTGATTATCGTTTGATAATAAACTGGTTTAAACATGTCCTAAAATTTATTATGAAAGTTCGCTGAAAATAATTTTGCTTTTGCACATAACAATAACAAATTGTGTTCTGTATTAGCTTTTTTTCGGACAAGGGAACGGAACGTCTGATGAAGAACAATATTAACTTAGTGGTACTTAGAATCTAATAAATTCGTCTGGTGTCAATTATGTATGAAGAACGCGACTGTATAACGATGTATAAAATACACGAAATAAGCCCTCTTTTCGCTCAATCAGACATTCAATTAGCTGGTTTTATAGTTACAACCGCAGGACAAAATTAATTTCTTAAGACAGAAATATGCAATATTGAGTTGACCATTGTCTGCAGCGACAAGGCTGAACGAAAATGATTTTTCAAAATAAATTTTATTTATTGATGCTAGATTTTATTTCTAATTTAATTTTGTGGTATTTACACATATCTGAACTTTTGATAAAGCGGAAAGATAATGTTATTTGTTCACAGAAGTCAATGTAATCTTCGCCTTCCTTAATAATGACGAGATTTTTTTTTACATTTAAGTCTTAAACAGGTGATTTTATAATAGAATTTAGAAGTTAATGGCATGCACACAAGAAGAAACACGAACGTTAAAGACTATGGATGCAAAGAAATATGATAAGACTATGGATGCAAAGAAATGTGATACAGTTTCTTAAACATCCGTTTTGTAATTACCTCCCTTTGATTTTAAGAAAAAACAAAACCCAACTCTTAATTTGCCACAACCAAATAACTAATTTTTGAAGTTTTCTTTTCAAAACCGATAGATCCTGAACCGACAACTTTCAAGATAAACATATCAGTGATCACATTCCTCTTGATATTTGCATTCGCTGGCATCATTAATGTAATAGGAGTTATCTTTGTTATTTTGTCAACTTTTCATTTTGACTCAGTATATTTTGAAAATAATATTTTATAACCACTTCAAATTTGATATATTATGTGTACCGTTTCATTTTTATTTTGATGTCACTTCTTTTTCTTGTATAAAATACATATGCATCTCGTTGTTTGGGATGGGTCGTAATAATACTGTCTCAGATGCGCTCATCCTGGGGCTAGGCGGCTTGGACAGTAACATTCTCAATCAAACCGAAAGTTTTGTTACGCTTGTATGCAGGTTTCTAGCGTACATCAAGTCAGCACTGATATTTTTATGATAGCTGGGTGCTTAATTAGAAAAGCAAAAAGTTAAATTCGATTAAGTCATATTTTTACTTTTGTTAACGGCACTGTCAAAGCTAAATGTGCATAAAAATCATGTTCAGGCTGAACCCGTATTTCAACCAAATCTAAATGTTGAAACAACGTCCGATTTCAACCAAATTTCAACGTTCATAATCAACGTTTCTCCAACGTTGGTATGGCTTTTCAACATTGCAACCAAAAGTCACACGTAACTTTAACGTTAAATAAGCGTTGTTTGCCCAATGGGTGGTGGAACCCCAGCTATGATTATTTACATTTACAACTTGAATTTCTTTTGCTAAAGCTTCGCTAACGGAGATATCTTGAACATTAAGGACACATTTAATCAAGTAAGTACAGAATTCATGAATAACAAATATACATTCACTCATGTATTCCAATACGACTTGTTTAAGAGTGGTACATGTAAAGAAAGATCTTGCGTTGATACACTGGTCAATACTATTTGTAACATCTTTGATCGTGATTTGTATACAACAAAAGAACCTTTTAAGTCTGTTATTGGCGATGAGTAGTGATCACGGAGTCCGTTGCATTGAAGAGTTGTAGTGTGGCACATGAATCGCCGAATCGCGAGTTGCCGTATCATTGTTTTTTTTTCATAACTTGTCCACTACATGTTTCATAACATAAAGTCAAAGATTCTATACAACTAAGCCTGCAATTCAATGGAAGTTAATATAGCGTTTGTAATTCTTCATCAGGAACAGGAATGTAAAAAAACAGCAATACATGTAATCATAATCGGTTTAGCGAACAATCTAACATAATTGTAAAGAAAATAATCTAATCGAAATTTTTGTTTCATGCAATAAAATTGTGTTAACTTTTCATAACCAAAACATCTTTCAACCAAAAGAGAGAAATATAGAGCATAAAGTAATATGAACTTTTTCAAAAAAATAAGAACATTTTTATCAACTGACGTAAAACAGGGCAAGATGGCTTTGAATGAACAATGGCAAATCGTAAGTCATAAGTTTTAAATGTTCTTTGGTATACCACTTACCTTGCAGCATCCATGAGCCAATTTCGCCCACAATACAATGCCTTTGCACAGAGTTGAGTTTAGCTAATAAAAGCTATTAATATATTTTTTTCTTAAAAAATGGTAAACGGGACATTCAAATACAAAATGGTATTCATCTTAAAGTGCAATAACAATGTTCAGTAAATGGTACACTTTGGAGTTTATTCCAACGCCCGCCCGGTTTATATAATAAAATTATTCCGTTTACGTGTCTGCACAGGAAAACATAGATCTTTTTTTATTGTGCTATCGAAGCAAATTGAATATACTTATGAAGTAAACGATTCTTGTAGCAACTGGAGAAAAGTCTTAAGCTAAGTATTTGATTTCTGGCTGTTGATTTCTGCGTCTATGCCAGAAAACAATGTTCAGTTATATCATCTGGGTAATTGTTTAAAATAGTACAACATTTGCAATGAATGCAGTTTACTCCTTAAACGATAATGCCTAAATACTACATATAGTTTCAAAAAAGAAGTTTTTCACGATCGCAGTGGTAATATAGAGAGATAACCAGACTAGAAACGCATCAGTAAATAGGTTTTGACGTTGTCTGAATCGAGTTTTGAATAATAGGCATCCATCCTGGTAAATATACTTTGTTTTTCTTGTGTGGTGATCAATAAGTGAGAAAAACTTCTTTAGTTTTTTCCACAATTATAAAAAGCAATTTAATTCTAAGATAAAAATAACTTTTATACCAAAAGTGACAAACGCTCTCTTTCGACTGAACAAACAGTTTATACTTAGTCTATCAAGTTATCTTGAACGACATATAATCGATAATTCATTTAAAGTTAGACTTTATTTATTACTTAGGTTTATATTTTCTGACATAGTGTAACAGAGAGTATATTTATTTTACTCTTCTTCAAAATCGTATCATCTTTTATCAATCGGTCATGGAAATATCCTCTTGAAAAGTTTAGAACAGTTTTAATTTAAAATAACACTGGATAAACGAAACGGGTAATTTTATATCGAAGGAAATTTGTTCAATTTTCTCAAACAATTAGTTTTGAATAATTGATTATAATCGGAGCAGAAATTGATGACAAAGAAATTATCTTGTCAAGTTTCTTAAATTTTACTAAAAGGTTTTTTGCTGAGATAAACGACGCCGCCAATCAGGTTTATTAGGCGATTACGGCGGTTAATATTATTTTTAAGTTCTAATCGAAGTTGGGATTACAAATAAAATGCAGCAATAATAATCACTGAGGTAACGTTCAGAGACAATTAAAACATTAAATGTTTGACGCAGCTGCCGATGGGGTTGTTAACTACCACAAACAACCTATTTGAAATTGATAGGGAAACACAAAGTCAGTTTAGGTCATTAAACAATCAATCTCGTTAAAAAAATCCCTATGTATCTCAAGGATATACAGCACTAGCAGAAGTTTAACGATTAAAGGTTAGCGTAAAAAATTATTTGACACAGCTACCGATGAAGTTCTTAACTTGCACAAACATATATGTTTTTATATATAACCTTCTGCTAGTGCTGTATATCGTAGTGATACATAGGAGATATTTTTTAAACGATTATTTAATGACATAACTGACAATGTGACAATAGGTAAACGTGCATCTTTCAAAATCCTATAAAAAATTAAATAACATATATATCTATAACGCTTCTTCCGTTGGTAAAACGTTCAAAGACTTAAACATCGTACGATTTAATACTACTAATTTAACGCTGTGTTGACTTTGGTTAACAAGTAATAAAAATTTACCCATATGAATGTATGTTAAATTCATATGACAATGTTTCTGTTCTTGTGAATCAAGACTTGCGTTGCTTGACTCCCCCTACCAGAAAATGCAAGATGAAATATAATCAGTTCAGCCTTGATTGCATCATGTAAATCAGTAACCATTACCTTTCACACATATCTTTCCATTAAAAAATTTAATTATTTGTAAAACGCGAATTGTATAACTGTTACATCTCCTGACTTGTATACAAAGGGGTTTTTGATTGACAACACGGCAATTCGTAAAGTATTAAGAACGAATGATGTTTTACGCATGGATTTCATAATGCTTAAAATTGATTTTTTTCCTAGACTGTCACTGACAGTAGGGTAGGTTTTTGAACTCGTAGAAATAGTTGTATGGCAAATAAAAATCGAATAGAAGTTTCGTTGTTAATTCTTTATGAGAGACTTTAAATATCAGGTTACTTTGATGTTCTGTTAATAAAAATAAAATACAACTCATTACCTTGTTCACTTTGAAATATCAAATAAAGCAAAATCAAAATATGTTTACAACATTAATCTGAATTCGGGTCCTTATTGAAAAGGTAACGTAATTGAAATAACACATGGCTGAGTCGAGGTTAAAACGAAGTGGTAATGGAATTGAAGATATGCTTATTTTTAGAAAAATGCTAAAAAGACATGCTAGTGTAACAAAAAAAATTTAAGTTGGTCATATTTGACAGGACATATGCTCCAGACTATAGATATAAACGAGAGGAACTAATATGGAAAGCAGAAGGATTTCTATCTTTGTGGTATTGTATTTAAACAAAAACTGATAAATTCTGTAACTGTAATAGCACTAAGATTACATTGTATATGTAGCAGGCTTATAATACAATTTTAAATTTGAACATTGACATGATTTTGTTTGTTGTCAGTTATTTCTATAACAGAAGTGATTTTAATGTATTTAAAAAACAGTGGTTGGATTTGTTTAAAGTATTTTTAACCTAACGAGGTGTTTCAGTGTTACTGCAATAATTTGCCGCAGTTTTATCTTAGTATTTACTTGGTGGTGAATAAAATCGAACCTTCTATGAAACAACTATCAATATAATTTCTTTGAAAATTTTGTATGAAGATTATATATATGCTTCCTAATTCTGTTTCTCTGATAATTTAAGAGAATGCATGTTTACCATTTCCATTTGAAAAGGAATTATCGAAAAAGAGATATAGTAAAGTTATCGCCTGCAACGATCACTTGCAACATGTTATGGGATTAATACATCTTACACTGTCCCGTCTTTTGCAATCGTTAACAGTATTGGAAAGTAATTCCTTCTCACATATTCGACAGAAATGCATGCACAGCATGCAAACACCTAAAACGAAGTAGGAAATAAGAATGGTGCGGAAACTTTAATTAAAAAAAACTTTTAAATTAATCTTATAATTTTTTTTTACTTTACGTGGTTACGTACAAATTTTCTCTGAAACTATAAAATGTTCTTTTGGAAAAAAACGGAACATTTTATACTTCCAATATTGCTAAAAAAATTGTTTACCATTTCCATTTGAAAAGGAATTATCGAAAAAGAGATATAGTAAAGTTATCGCCTGCAACGATCACTTGCAACATGTTATTGGATTAATACATCTTACACTGTCCCGTCTTTTGCAATTGTTAACAGTATTGGAAAGTAATTCCTTCTCACATATTCGACAGAAATGCATGCACAGCATGCAAACACCTAAAACGAAGTACGAAATAAGAATGGTGCGGAAACTTTAATTAAAAAAACTTTTAAATTAATCTTATAAATTTTTTTTACTTTACGTGGTTACGTACAAATTTTCTCTGAAACTATAAAATGTTCTTTTGGAAAAATTTTTTTTATACTTCCAATATTGCTAAAATAAACCGTGAGCAGTTGTAAGATTAATGTTTTTAGTTGCGCCTAATAATCCTATTAAAATTAGAATTGAAAGTATTATGACGAAGGACAAATAACCATTTGCATTTAGATATCTACATGTATATATACAGATATTTGAGCTTAACATATTCAAAAGGTCTCCTGCGAAAAGTGGTCGAAATAGGTGTTTTAACAATCGCGTGACTTGCCAGTCTTTACAAAATGGAAACATAAAAGGACTGTTAAATTAACGTGGATGCTACAATGAACCCATGAGACTGAAATGGAAAACATAAGCCAATAGGGAATTTAATTGGACAATAAAAACTGAACATGGTAATTTTATAATTATTTTTACGACATTGTGGTACGTGGAAGGGTAAATGTCCAATGACCAATGAATTAATACAAAAGAAACAAGATCTAGTCTGGAACGATAGCACGCTCGACTATTCGAAAAGACGGAACTAAAACTAGCAGATATATTAATAGTGCATTTTAAATGGGACATTATTTCATCTGGGGACTACTGCTCATAGTTTTAAGAAAAAAAAACTGAAAAAGATAAACAAATAAATGGATGGGGATTTTGGCAAAACACAGAAATTCCTAACCAGTCTCTCAAAACAAATGTAATGTTGGTTTGAGTTCATATAAAAATAAAAAAACAACTAGGGCTACCCTTGCTCCTTCCCAATTCCTTCCAACAAATTGTTTTGTTTGTGTGAGTTTTAACTCACCCCAACGACAGATAATAATAAAAGTTTGTTGGTTTGTGCTCAGAAATAAATAATATTAAAAATGAAGAAAAATATTGTAAGTGGATATACTTGGGGGGCATCCTTGACCCCCACCCCAGCCAATTCCAACTAAACCCCACATGACAATCGTTATCAATGTATGTAAGTGTCAGCTGTCATATACCTGTTATAGTCATGTAAGAAAAACAAGTAAATGGAAGGGGTATCCAAGATCTATTCTCAACCCCATCCCATTACCAAAATGGTTGTTGGTGTGAGGTTTGAACCCCAAATCATTGATTTCTTAATAAAAAATCTTGAAGAAGTTTCAACTACCAAATTAAATCTCGAAACTGTGTGTACGATAGTTAATTTTATCTAGGTAAAGAGAACAATAGAACAAAGAACAAAGAAGCGCGAGCACAATTCAGAAAAGAGGATGCATAACGACATACAAAAGAAGACACAACGATGGCGCGATTACGAAGCAGTCATAATGTCATAGTGTGGTCACTATCTATCGTGTTATTACATCGCCGTCGTCTTTTGAGTTTCCTCTTTCATTCCTGTGCGTCATGCTTTCACCAGCAAGGACTTACTACAAGACAGCCCTCACGGAACACCTTAGGAAAGCCTGATCAACCATCTAATTCCCAAAATCAGATCAGCACGTTACATCCGAAGTACACATTTAATGAATAAATGAATATTTTATAGTGTGATTTATATATCTACTCTCTCTCGATTATTTTTCTAAACGAATTGTGCCAGAATGTATTTGTTTCATTGCAGATTGATATACTAGCAGATAGACGTCCATAGGGAAAGCGTTTCCATGGTAGATTCATTCAGACATCATAACCGTAATTTCGAAGATCAAATTATGAAGTCTAGGCTTTGTGCACTGTTTTTCTTAAAATAAAACTGAAGGAGAAGGGTTAGTTGTCCGTCAAGACTTTGTAATTAAAGTACATTGCTGACTTTTCAGAAATATACGAAGTAACTGTTAAATGTTGAATGTCATAATTATATCCATGTAGAAATATTTCTAAATTTAAGAAGCACTGAGGGGCAAATTTCAATTTAAACTAGTTTTTTTTATTTTTAAAAAGTTGAATTTTAACTAATTGAGTAACTTGAATTTTAAATGTATATGGCCTTTGAAAAATCAGAAGTGTACCGTAAGCTGCATGCACCGGTGATCGATAATGGAATGTTGTCTAGAATTTGATAAGTAAGGTGTAGATTGGTGAAGTGTTTATTCGTTTTGACATGTCTAAAACTATGAATATTTAACTTTTTAAAGAATGTATCAAATCTGGAGTGTACGCATGTTGGCTATACCACATTACTTTTTGAATGTCGTGCGCACACACAATCACTCGTTTTATGTTACAACATAGGTTTTTTGCTTATTAATCTCAGTAATTTCTGAGATGACTTTGTTCAGATAAAGAGTACCGTCCACATGTAAGAAAGCATTTTTGTTGACTTTTAACCTTCAGTATCAGTTGGCTGCCGTTTTCTCAAACATTCAAAGAGATGTTAAAGAAAATTTTGTCTTTGAATGTTTGAGAAAACGGCAGCCGACTTATATTATAGGATAAAGCCCCATGCAAATGCTTTTACACAGGAGTACGGTGCTCTTGACCTGATCAAAATCAGTCCGGAAATTACTGAGAGAATAAATAACAAAACACCTACCTGAAGCGATGATTTTGTGTGCGCATGACATTCTAAAAGTCTCTTGTATAGCAAACAAATGAAATCCGGTTAGAACTTTCTCATTTAAAACAAATAGGGCTAGACTTACTAGCACCTTCAAAATCAAGTTTTTCTTTGATCGTGCTCATATATATAAAATAAATTTAATACCCCAAATTGCAGAATTCAGCGAAAGTTCACGTGTCTTAAACGAAACTGGTATGATTTAGCAATTATCAACAAGAAATCTTTCATTAAAGTAACATTATCACGCGCTTCAATGCGCTTTTTTGCCAAATTTGAAAAGAAAAAAAAAACAACAATTTAATATAGCAATGAATAATGCATTGAATATGTTACATTGTGCATTTAGAGCTGTAATGAATTATCCGTGATATGTTTTTATTGAAGGTGGGGAGTGCCGAATACAACATGAAAGTGGACTTTTCTCGACTACCACACACGTCAAAGTTCAATCAAATTTTTTAGCCTCTCACCATTCGCAAACGGTTGACAAAGGAATCCCCTTTACATGATTGTATGAACATATATATTTACAGAAAATGGTTTCAAAAATGTTACCAACAGATCTCGGTGTTTAACATGAATGTTAAACATATTTTCACGTGAAAAATGATGCTAAAGATCTTGTAAAAGATCTTTTAGATCACTTTAACAACAGTTCAACAGTTCGTTTTATGTTTACTTAATTTCTTGTATCTCGACGTCATTCAAATGTCAATTTGCTTATTTTCACATTCGTCACAAAGACGCTTTCATGATATAATTATTGTTTTGCACTATTCTTGCTTTATCATGACGAATTTTATAACATCAGATTGCCTATTATCTCAGTAAATATAAATTCCAGTGTCTACAGATCACCAAGTTATTGCTTGCAGAAGCACGGCATTTTATATAATTGAACGTCTCATTAGTCTGCAAAATGGTATTAATCTGACAAGACTCCATAGAAGGAAAAACAATCACCATCATATGCGCACCATGATGTTTGAAATATTAAACATATCGAAAGGTATGGGATAACAACATTTTACTGCATATTTGTAATTATTAATTCAATGTTGCGTTGTTATTACCATTTATTCTAGGCGGCGAGGGAAGTAATTACATTTTCATTCAATATGTAATACATGTCATTGGTTTTACTTTCATTTAAGATGCCTTAGTATATATCATTTTCATGTCAATAAGTATCTATTACGCGTACGTCGGCCTACGCCAGCAGTATGTCTAATAAATTCTTCTAGTTTCAGTTATGAAGAAAGAACGCGAATATACACACACGCAATCCTTATTTGTGTTCAATCAGACATTCAAAATATTTCAAATATTTTAAGATTTATATCTCGAATATTAACTATAGCCTTGTCTGTCGAGAAATAACCAGGATAACATATTATGATTTCACATTTCAACATGTCTCCCAAACGTTAAAGACTATTCAATTCATATTCTATAAAATCGTCACCTTAGTATTTAACAACGATTAAAATATTATTTCATTGTTTTCATGTAACGTCAATGTAAACAAGCCAATTTAAACATTGCCAAATTGCCATTGATAATAATCATATTTAAGAGAAAATCATTACTTCACGTGCGGCGGTACTAAGAGAAGATTTCTAACCATGATCTGGTACATAAAATAAATCTTAAGTTTGAAGAATTGCATATCTGTTTGTCTGTCTGTCTCCATCTTAAATATACACAAATATTCTCAAATTTAATCGTGCTAAGAATGCGTAACATTACTGCATATTTGAATAGTGTTGAATTAGCCACGTTGACATCAAAGCGAATGACGGCACGACTTTTCTCAGCAACTCTTGGCAAAACGTGCGTGCTCGTGGAAGTCACAAATCAAAACATTGTGCCAAGTCCAAATGAGAAGCTATTATTTTAGTGACGCATTTTAAAGTAACACGTCACACTGCGCACCAACGGTGTTTATGATTCATAACATGAATAAGACTTCATCGTAGCGGATGAAGTTTCAGTGTTATTATTGTGTTTCATTTTAACCGTTTTGTGAGCCTTCACACATTTTTAACTTTTTTTGTATCGTTTAATAATAAACAGTGGGAAACATGTCCTTGAATTGTATTATGGAAGCTCTTTGAAAACTAATATTTCTGCTGTTTGCATTCTGGTATAGCTTTGTTTTCGGACTCGGGAATGGAACGTCTGATGAAGAACAATATTAACTTAGTGGTACTTAGAATCTAATAAATTCGTCTGGTGTCAATTATGTATGAAGAACGCGACCGTATAACGATGTATAAAATACAAGAAATAAGCCCTATTTTCGCTCAATCAGACATTCAATTAGCTGGTTTTATAGTTACAACCGCAGGACAAAATTAATTTCCGAAGGCAGACATATGCAATATTGAGTTGACCTTTGTCTACAAAGACAAGGCTAAACGAAAATGATAGGTGGGATTACTTTTTTCAAAATTATAGTAAATTTCTGACGGAAAACACGTGGGGATATGAGTGATTTAGAAAACCATTATTAAAGTTGAATGTTTATTGGTTCAAATGTCGGGAAAGTCGCATCATTCGATAAATAAATTACTGTTTTACATATATTCGATCACGTCATTATTAAAAGTGGGGATAAACTCACAACACGAGATAACTGAAAAAGTCAATTGTTTTGCAACTATTTCCTCCCTTAAAATTAAGTAATTTTTAGATCAATTACACTAAGATTCCAAAAACCGAATACATTAAAATCACTCTATTTATAATATACCGAGCAAATATAATAACTTATCCATTTTTTAAATTAAAAAAATAATTAATTGATTCTATATTTTATTTCTCATTTAATTTGTGGTATTAACAAATATCTGGACATTTGAACGATTGAAAGATGCTGTTATTTGTTCACAGAGGTCAAGGTTATCTTCTCTTTCCCTAATAATGACGAGATTAAAATGTTTTTACATTTAAGTCTGAAAAATGTTATTGCATAAAAGAGTTTAAAAGTTAATGGCAAGCACAGAAGACAAAACACGATCATAGTTAAAGTCTATGGGTGCAAAGAAATATGACACAGTTTCTTAAATATCAGTTTTTAATAATTACCTCCCTTTGAACAAAACCCAACTCTTAATTTGCCACAACCAAATAACTTATTTTTGATGTTTTCTTTCCTAAACAGATGGATCCTGAACCGACCACATTCAAGATAAAGATATATTAAGTGATCATATTCCTCTGGATATTTGCATTCGCTGGTATCATCAATGTAATAGGAGTTTTGCACAGATGTGCGTTTAGCTAGAAAAAATCTTTTAATATAGTTTTTTTCTTAAATAATGGTAAACGGGACATTTAATTACAAAATGGTATTCATCTTCAAGTGCAATAAAACTGTTCAGTAATTGGTACACTTTGGAGTTTATTCCAACGCCCGGTTAATATAATAAAATTATTCCGTTTACGTGTCTGCACAGGAAAACAAAGATCTTTTTTATTGTACTATCGAAGCAAATTGAATATACTTATGAAGTAAAAGATTCTTGTAGCACCTGGTGAAAAGTCTAGAGCTAAGTATTTGATTTCTGGCTGTTGATTTCTACGTCTATGCCAGAAAACAACGTTCAGTTATGTCATCTGCGTAATTGTTTAAAATAGTACAACATATATAACATTTGCAATGAATGCAGTTTATTCCGTAAACGATAATGCCTAAATAGTAAATATGTGTGCATTTTTCGTTATTTCAGACTTCTGGTAATACCTCAAGAAAAATGAATTTTCTTGAAAAACATCCCCAAACCACATACGATGTATATGACTTATGACCCTATACCTTATTAAACACCAAAGATGCATCGTACTGGTACCCTTCCCATAAACCCGTTACAAGATTTTTCCAGCTACAGTGCTGGCACGAAATTGTCGCTTCTCAAGAATTTTAAAGAAACTAAAATCTACACTTTGCTTTTATTTAACCTCATAAATAGTCATTCTGAGTTCACCTAACAAACGTTTCTGCTACATTCACTTTTGTCAGGTTCGTGTAGTTATACACTTTTGGTAAAAGTCATAAACACAATTATGGCAAAACGTTTAGACCATAACCTGACTCCGCAGATGTACAAGCTACACATGGCGAACATGGCCAGAATAAGATTGTATGCTGCAATTTGACGCACAAAAGCATCATACTGAATAGGTCCCAGAACAAAAGCATCATACTGAAGAGGTCCCAGAACAAAAGCATCATACTGAAGAGGTCCCAGAACAAAAGCATCATACTGAAGAGGTCCCAGAACAATTACAACAGAATATGACATGAATTAGTAATGATTTACATACTTGTAATGTCTTAAAAAGTTTACTTGTTTTTATAGGTATCAAGCTTAAAAGTAATGAGTTGAAATCGATATAATATTCTTAATGGTACACTTGCCAATTACAGTAATAATTCCCACGCCAACTGATCAGAGAAAAAGTAAAATATACATATCAGGAATGACTACATCCATAAATCACCGCCTCTTCACACAGCCAAAAGAAGAGAGGTTAAGAAAATGATCAAATTCAAATTATACTCCAAGAATTATACTCCACGACCAATTAACGAAAATGGGGCACGCCACGGGAAAAGGTACATTCGGCCATATTTTGTGACATTTTAGTTGGATAGTTTTAACGCGAAATGCATAAAAATTAATGTCGTCAGCTCAACTCTATGACGTCATTTCAAGGATTGACGTCAACTGTCCGAAGGTACCTTTTCCCGTGACGCGCTCCAAATGAGAATCCGCGAAGGCCTTGGTAGGACCAGTGGCAAAATAAAAAGTTTGCCAAATTCATACAAAGTGTAATGTTGCTTTGATTATAACGAAATTTGATGCACGTATTTTCCGTAGCATACTTCTTCTAAAATATCTGTTCTGGGATCTGTAATTCCGCGAAATTCGTAAAATCTTCCGTTTTGACATCGATAATTGATGGGATAAATATCTGAAGCTTCTGTGAAACATAAATCGACTTAACAGTGGATCTTCTGTTTTGCAGTTTTTATGATCGATGAAGTTATTTTAATTTCATCATTCTGTCAAAAATAGGCAATCGGAATCGTGTGCGTGGTGATTTTAAAAACACAGCCTCCCCACGCAGCGAAAAAGAAGAGAGGAAAAGAGAGCATGTTTTTTTTCCATAAGAATGTCAAATTCAAATAAGGCACCACAAACAATTAACAAACAACCGGGAGAAATTAACATTGCCTTTTATCTTCTGAAGTTTATAAATAAAATATCCATAAAAAACTGGCTGTGAAATACCTTGTTGCAATAGTGAATTTTAACTGCACCTGTATTTTTGAATTAAGTCTGGATATCGGCGATAAAACTTATAAAATAAATAATAATAAGGAATATCAAAGATATAGCCAACGTTAAGTTTTCGTGACGGACGGAAAATCCAACGGACTAACGGACAAAATTGAACACATGGGTTGACAGATAAAATAGGTCCTCAGAATGAAATAAAATACATTAAACTTTCAAATAAGATACTATAGTACCGAACAATATAAGCAACTTGGTACTCTCATAGCAGGCTAACACCTCAATAATGTCCAATAATGCACAGTTAGAAGACGTTTATGATCGAAGTGTATGTTTTAGAATATGTCGATTTAATTTCAATCTCGTTCTCAGAGTTGTCGTTCCTTACACTCACTGTTGTCGTTCCTTACACTCACTTTACATCTCAGTGAAAGGTTCAATGTCAAGATTTTTTACCAAACTCGACAGCCTTATTTTATACAGTCATAATTATGAATTTGAAAGCTTAAGGTAAAACAAGTCACAGAAATCTTCATTATCTTTCATTAAAACCGAAGAAACCCAAGTTATTGTAAATGTAATCGGTGAACTATTTCTTTGAGTCAAAGTAAAAGTAGTTGAAAAAAGCCACAGCCTATAACAGAGGTGAAAGTAATGAGCCGATAGTGAAAGAGAGTGGATTCAGTATCTTTCGTTTTCAAGAACAAATTTGGTTAAAACGAATGCGTTAGATTCTGGAAAATGAGATTTAGATTTCAATCATTCCTTAATTAAAAGGGGTGTAATTTAAACGAAACAACTGTTAAAGATAAATTACTTATGTAAATGTAATTGTAGCTTTTTGCATTAGTTGGCTTAAATTAACTGTTTTCCCTATTTCACATGACATTATTTATATTTAGAAATTGGATATAGCCTTGATCTTAGTAAAAAAAATTGACATTTTCTTGCTTAATTTAATTTCAAACTTTTAAAATACCATTAAATTTAAATAAAATAAAAATCAAAATGTATCAACATAGAACCAGATTTCTTAGTTCTAAAAGTTAGACGTTTTTTTAGTTAAGTATATATATAAAAGAAATATTCCAGGGAGAACTTCTTTAAATTAGAGACAATGGTTTATGATGGGAATCTGCAATTAAACAGAGTTTAAAACCTAGTTCAACAGTATTAATTGGAATGTGAACATTGTCAGATGTAGCGAACATCTTTAGCTGAAATGCTTATGAGAACTCTTTTAACAAGACTGCAAGCAATGGTAGAAATAATGACTTACTGCATAAATAGGAAACTGTATTTCGTTTGAATGTATAGAATGAAGGAAGTTTTATTTATACATGTTATATAACAACCAACGCAGGGATCATTTCAAAGGACAAAATACGGTCATAAAAACTATTAAAGGAAACGACAGTGTACATTTTGTATTTCCATTTTCAAGTTTCGTTCTTACTAAATGACTATTAAATTATTTGCACTAAAACAAAATACATTGCCTTTTACATTTCTGGCTAGAATTATGTCTTTTTTGGAGTTTTTAAAGTCTTTTTCGGTTTACTTTTGGGTTTCAATATCAAATTAACTCTTGTATTGAAGCAAACACGGACAATAATGATGTTTTGTGCAGATTTCATTTGACTGATCACGACATATTGCTCTGAGAAAATAAATTTACGATGTCGTTTGTTTTCTAAATTTGTGCTTGGTAGGCAAAAGTTACATTGTAATTAAAGAGCTGATTAACCCGGCTACATTGTTGTATTGTTAGAAGGTTGATCACCTTATATCTATCCAATAAATGTAATTTAAATAAAATAAACTCTTCTTAATCACGAAAAGGTGTGTCAGTTAATAAGATTCTAAAACATCTTGTATTAATAATTTAATAGTAATATATTTGGACAGCATTCATAACATTTACTTTTAACAGGTCTTCTACAATTTAAACGATACATTTTGATATTTGAAAAGATTTAATTATTTCGTTCTGATACGTGACCAGGCACCTTCAACTAAAAGGGACAAAGTGATCTGCAATAAGAAATGTACTAACGCGTTTGCTTCTCATAATTACTGGCATTAATGACATTTCGTCGCACCGTTTAATTATTCCTTAAATTGTTCTCTTGGAATTAGGGAGTACTACATTTATAGGTATTGCACATATTGCATAATCTAAAATTATTGCCGTTTTATTGTGAGTTTTCACGGAGTGGGGTTTCCGACCTCTAATGTGCAATAATTATGTGACAGTTTAGATATACAGACTCTTTATGTCTAGCAAATCTTACTTTTTATGTTTAGTTAAACTTTATTTTTCAGTGCAGACCGTGATAAGACCCAACAGACATAAAGATGTTGTGTTTTTTTAATCGCTGATATCCAACCCGCGTTGCAATTAAAGGCGAGAAGAGAAACCATTCTTGACCATATTTTTGTTTAAACAAATAAATAACGCATAATCATGATAATGGTTTGATAAATACGGTTTCCTAAATTATTTCGACAAGAAAAGAAAGTATCAATTATCAAGAACAACAATACAGTTAAAAATGTCAAGCTTAAAATCACTTAACAGAACCGAACATAACAGAACATATCTTTATTTCAACTTACGCCATATAATGACACATGAGCATACAATGCGTATAATAGTTTATCATTATTCACATGACATTCCAATATACAATTCTCGTATAACATGAACATGAATCATAATACAGTACTGTGAACGTTGAAAGTTACAAACGAAACGCACGATACACGATATACGGACGCACGATACACGATAGACTGGCGCACGATACACGAAAGACGGACGAACTATACACGACAGACGCACTATACATAATACTGCCGATTCATATAATTTGTGTACGAGATTTCTAAAAAATTGAAAATGCTATCAAAATATATGATGAATGGTTGAATTAAATCATATAATTTTGCATATGCGAGAAACCTATTCACGTTGCACTGTAAAATTCAAAGACGCACAATGCACGATTCACGATATACGGACGCACGATAGACGCAAATTTTGTAACTTTAAACGTTCACAGTACTGTACCAGGGGAAAAATAAATTTCACCATCAAATATCGAATAGCTAACATTACAGAATTTTTTATACAGACTTTTTGTGTACATTCAGATAACTAATTATAACGGTTACCGCAAATCCATCAATTAGATCGTATGCGTTGATCTTACAAGATAAACATAAAAAATCTACAAGGAAGTGTTTGTGACGCGAAATAAAACCACATGTATAATAAAACGGTCAGAAAAAAAACAACAACAAAAACTGTACAACAAATGGGGCACAACTAATGCGGTACGTCGGGTTGTGAATGCAGGCTTCTCTTCCTCTGAGGTGAGATTATTTTAGACTTTTAATAAATAAAACAATCGAAAAAGTACAATTTCCTTTTTATTTAGTTCGCATTGTAAATAAAATCTAAGAAATGTTTAAACCCTTTCCTCCATAAATACGCATTTTTACGCATGTGCGACCAGCGTAGATCCAGCAAGATCAAACTGATATTGTTTAGAAATTGACATTTAATACATGTGCTGCAATCGTTTTAGTGTAAGAAAGTTAACTAAACACTTCGATGGTCTTATAATGTATCATCACATCCAAGTACTATTTTTAAAAGATAAATGCTGTTACAACAACAAATTGCAAAGAAACTATTGTGCAAAGAATTATCATAAAATCTCTATGCTCTTTACACGACGTCGTGCCATGGCTAGTACTGTCAGACAAATAATCGTCCAAACAAACGGAAAACAAGACAACTTCCATATTAAAATTTCCATCTTTGTTCAGATAGTAATTATCAATGAAAGTATACTTGTTACTTCCTATTGTAATGTTCTTTGATCGTATTTTTATCCTTCCGTATTCAAATTCTAGTTCGTCAATAGACAACCGCACCTGAAATATAATGTTAACTCATTTAATTCAGTATGACAAATAAACACTCATATGGTTTAGAATGGCTGAACATAAAAAATCAAGATACTTCAATATGTTGATAAACATATATTTGTATCGGTAATTCATAATAATACAATATTTTTAATAATTATGTTACTACTATAATCACGGTGGCTAGACACGTGACTTTTAAAATGTCGTACACACAGAAAAATCACTCGCTTCAGGTAGGATTTTTTGCTAATTTCGCAGTAATTTCTTGATCGATTATGATCAGATAAAGTGCATAGTACTCCTGACAAAAAGCATTTTCTTGGACATTTTACCTCCAATATCAATCGGCTGCCGTTTTCTCAAACATTGAAAGACAAATTTTGCTCGAAAGTGTGAATTTGTTTTTGAATATTTAAGATTATTTGAAACAAGAAATATCTTTAAAAAAAGATAAACGGCGTTGATGGAAAAGATTTATATATACATATATATAAGAAAGAAAGAAATATAGAGAGGCGAAGCAGACACAGTTCAGTTATTTTATTTTACTTGTTTTAGCTGTTGACGAACCCGCCCTGCCTTCTACAACTCATAAATTTATTGAAATGTCATTCAGAAAAAACAGCCTCCCCACACAGTCAAGAACAAGAGGGAGAGAGAGCATGGTTAATAAAATGATCAGTTTCAAAATGGACACCACAAAGAATTAACAAAAATGATAATCCGAGGGGTTACTTCCTTGGAACGGTCAATGGCAAATCAAATTGCCACAGGGGTTTAAACCAGAAGCAATGCCTTACATTAAGTCTTGATCTACATTTATTCAGTTTCAATAAAATACCTCTTGTAGAGTTAGAGTTAGAACTCAATATGAATAAATGTCCTTGATATTTAATAAATATAAATAATAACAGCTTGTTGCAAGAGCGAACTATACCAACTTTCACGTAAATTAACTTAAAAAAGTATCCCTCACGAGTGTCGAACCGGGGGGGGGGGGGGGGCATCCGCTTGCGAGGCGAGAGAGTTAGCCACTACACTACAGAGAACTTGACTTTCGCCCTTGAAATTAACAATCAGTATCAAAGGAACTAGAAAGGAACCAGTAAGAACTAGAAATATCTGTACTTTTCTTTCGTTTTACACTTGTACGCAATACGCAAATGCTTATCTAACACCTAAGAATATTCCATATAAAATTGTATTTAAGCCATCAATATTGACTTAACTGGTTACTTAAATGTTTTTCTCCAATACAATTATCGCTTTTAAAAACGAAAATACTCGAACATGTAAGTGCCAGGTAACTAGCTACTTACACAAAATATAAAAATCGTTACGGTAATCGTAAACTACACCCACTAAAACCCAATCGAAATAATCTATTTGATTTTCCCGCTGCATAATAATAAAATCCCACTAGATACCTCTTCACCCTGCTAGATGCCTCTCTGGTGTAAATAGCTACCAATAGAAATAGTTTATTTCATTTTCCCGCTGCTTAATAATAGTAAACGAGTATTATTTACAACATTTCATTGGTCGAAAAACTAGGTCAAAAGTGAGCTTAGACAGCTAACGCCGAAAAAAATGGCAGCCTGTTGATATAGGTGGTTTAATGAGTGATTTTGGTGTGTACACGACATTATAACAGTAACGTCTAGCCTCGCTGATAATGTTGTTTGTTTGTTTAAAATCACTTATAAATCATTGTAAAACCGAGCATATGCATACCAAAATTGCTCAAATGGAACGCGGCAAGAGAAAAGATCCAACATACTGACGCATGAAAAAAAATATATGTATGTATCTCATTATTATATATTTAAAGTTATTAAGTTTCAGGTTTCTTTTTTTTTTGCTGAATATATGTCCGAAGATTCATTTCCCAGCGGTGTGCTAGAAATGAGAAAAACATCATACTGATGTTTCTTTCAGGAGCTATTTTGTTGCAAGTGATGATAGCTTTATTAAACATTTTATGAAATGGCATTGTTTAATTCCGTCGAGTGTTTCCCGAGCTAATCAAAAACTTAAATCTGCGGACTGCACCGAAACAAACAAAAAAGAGAATAGATGTGATGCACATAACCTATCGAATGTACTAGCAGATGGACATAAACAGTGCGATGCATAGAACAGGATAGCTTCATGGAATGCTTTTGAAGAAGTTAAATCTATATATTTCCAAACCTGTTTGCAGAAAAATGACTTTCGAAGCCATATTCCTCCAAATAGTGTTGATATATCGGATAATAGTGAAATGTCCATTTTGTACGCAATACGTTCATAGACGGCTTGATCAGGTTCGTTTTGAACAATAAAAGAAAGATTTTCGGCAGAGAACATGCTGTTCAGTTGTTTTCCATCTTGTACGTATTGCGTGTATTCATCAAACGACGCACTGAACAGGTATGTGGTTCCATTAATGTTGGCAAGCCAGGTGTTGTCGATACATTGTTTCATCAGCGGTAAAACGACAGAAGGGTCAATACCACTGCTGTAACGCGTGTCCCTTCCAAAAACAACAATGAACGATTTTACATGTTCATTGTCGGTTGTATTTACCACACGTTCGTAATAAACTACCATTTCAGTGAGTTTTAATTTCATGCATGGAGGTTTTATCCAGCTAAATGGGTTGCTTCTTTCTGTGATACCTAATTGCAACAAAGTAGAAAGAGACAGTCTGTCATTTCCTAACGGGACCAGTTTGATCTGCATCATAAAAATCGTGATATACCACCAGATTCCGACATAGTTGCAACCTTTTGGTGTTTCAGTCTGTCCCTCTGGACAATACACACGAAGACATTCGTCCTGAAATATATGGAGATTCATGAATCAAAGTTGTTACATGTATTTGAGGGGTAAAAGTAACATTCAGACTGTTGACGGAAATATTGAAATAAGTTGAGCAGTCGTCATTTTGTATTATGCATTTCGCGGTAAAATAATATTATGTTGTCAAACTGGTGGAGTATTTCTGTCACGAGATAACTAGGAAGCGAAACTGATAAAAATATCCTGATTAAATTGCATTTTCTGATTGTCTCCAACTAGTGTATAAAATATTGTAGTAAGTATTTTTCCATATATACTAACATCTAAAATTTCAAAAACGCTAACAGGTATAGGCTATCTTCAAAATGAAAATAACATAATGAAATAGAAAATTGACGACGTCGAATTTCATCGGTCAATTAATCTTACCAAGTTTTTTTTTAATTGCGACATTCAGTGAAATCTAAAACATGCTATTCAAGTATTATACCATACCATAAAAAGTAATGTTGTATATCAAGATAAGAAATGCGAGGTTGAGCCTGTTGTTTGGGCTATATCTTTTACATTTCTAAATTTACATAAAATATTTGGGTTTTATACGTCGAATATTTCTGTTCAAAATGTTATTGCCTCTACCTGGGAGCGAACCTGCACCGCAACGGCGACTGCGCCTAATAACGCCGCATAGGATCATCGCTGCATAAACAAATTTGTTTTCGTTTATGCGGTGATTTTCAACGCTTAAACAGGGCGACCGCGTTTATGCGGCGAAGCTCAACGCACAAAGCAGAAATGTCTCATGTGGGGCATAACTTTGCCTTTTTGCCACATAAAAAGTATTTTTATGCGTTGAAAATCACCACATAAACGATAAAAAAAATGTTTATGCGACGATGCTCTTATCACACCCGTCAAACGGCAGAGCCAGGAGCGGACGGCACATCCAGGCGCAGACACGGTAAGTTTTTTCATACTTGACCGCGTTGTAAGAAATTATCATTTTCGCTAATTTTGTTTAATTCTTGGAAAGAAATATTTAAAAGCCAAATGAACTCTGCACATATCTGTTAATTGCTGCAGTGGTAGAATGGATGATAAACATTTTATCGCGATTTAAATACGGAAGTTTGTGATGAAATCTTGAAGTTCTGCGTTTTATAGCAAAATGCTCCGTAGATAAAATGAAAATATGCATAAATCTGTAAGCACTATTGGAAAATTTAATAATTCCCCTGGCAATTTGTAAAATATTAGCACAGACAGACTTTTAACAAATTTGCGAGGGCTTAGTGAATAGAGCTGGGGTATATAGAAATGGGCAAGTCCATGGAGCAGAAAGGTAATTTATTGGCGGTGACCAGGAGCAGATATAATCAAGTTCGAAAAATCGTTTGATGTATTGTTTTGACACTATCTTTCCTTTTAAAAAATGAAAGTTTGTTGACATACAATGATATTATTGTCCGCCCGTATGTCTGTTTATGTCATAAATTATACATAAATCATTTCTAAAGGAGTTTTATAAGCTTGTGATGCATGAGCTCTCATTAGTTAACGGAATTATCGCTGGTTTATCATTTTCAGTCTTAGTATATGTGTGCTACTGAATGATATTAATATACTTACTTTTGTCAACTATTTGTCGTTAATGCCCACTTTCGGCGAAAAACGGCTTCAAACTATGAGGGTATTTTGAAATTGTGGAGTTCATTAAGCATTGAATTACTGTGTATTTACCGGTCTGTGTCTTGGACATTGAGGTGAATGAAATAAAAAACACGCTGGGGTTTTATCAGCTTCAGTCGAAACATAAAAATAAGATGAGGACTACATCTGTACACTATATCTCTTAGCACGTAAGAAATAAAACGTTCTTCAATGATTTTAAAGAAAGTTTTAACCGTTAGTTATCGAACTTTTTCTACGAATATTTCCACCATATGTTATAATTTACAAAAACACAATTCGCGAAAAACGACCATGCCTTGTGTACAGTGTCTAGAAGAGTTATGTAAGGAGTGTAAATGAAAAAATGTGAGTGTATGGTGTAAAGTAGGTAACGAATTCAATTTTTTGCCAAAATAAACAAACGTCAGTGCCTGAGCATACACTTACACTGATTAAGGAATTGCGTTTAGTGTCGAGAGCAGGGAGCGTGAAGCTGTGTCTTACTATTGGTATTGCAAGACCAAGCGTAAAGTAAAACATTAGTATTTTCAAAGAATGAAAGTGTTTAATTGAACAAACACATTATACCAAACATAAAAAGTAATGTTAGAACGCCGTTTCCGTCCGTCTTTACCACTTTTGATACCTTCATTCCAAAATTTCTAGAACGTTACAGCAGAACTCCAAGGTGGTAACCCCTCGGGTTCTAATTTTTGTTAATCGTGTGTGGAGTCTTTTTTGAAACTGATCATTTTATTAACCATGCTCTCTCTCTCTCTGTATAATTTATTACATGAACAGAAATACTGAGGAACAATACTATCACTATAATACTATACTATCACTATTGAGGACGAAAAATAGTGTCAAAACAATACATCAAACGATTTTTCGTACTTCATTAGATCTGCTCCTCTTCCCCGCCAAAAAATTCGCCGAAAGTGGCATTTACGACAAATAGTTGACAAAAGAAAGTACATTTAAAATCATACAGTAGCACATATATACTAAGACTTAAAATGATAAACCAGCGATAATTCCGTTAACTAATTAGAGCTCATGCATCACAAGCTTATAAAACTCCTTTAGAAATGATTTATGTATAATTTATGACATGAACAGACATACGGACGGACAATACTATCACTGTATATCAACAAACTTTCATTTTTAAAAGGAAAGATAGTGTCAAAACAATACATTAAACGATTTTTCGAACTTGATTATATCTGCTCCTGGTCACCGCCATAAATTACCTTTCTGCTCCATGGACTTGCCCAGATTTATGCATATTTTCAGATCTACGGAGCATTTCGCTATAAAACGCAGAACTTCAAGATTTCATCACAAACTTCCGTATTTAAATCGCGATAAAATGTTTATCATCCATTCTACCACTGCAGCAATTAACAGATATGTGCAGAATTCATTTGGCTTTTAAAATCAGTCCATATTTCTTTCCAAGAATTAAACAAAATTAGCGAAAATGATAATTTCTTACACCGCTGTCAAGTATGAAAAAATTTATCGTGTCTGCGCCTGGATGTGCCGTCCGCTCCTGGCTCTGTCGGTTGACAGGTGTGCTTATGCGGCGTTACAGCGCCTAGCCTTGCAAGCGCTAATAATATAATACCTGCACCGTCGTTCCAAGCTCTTTTACAAATTCTTCGTCTTTAAGTGACTGAGGACTTTCTCTGTTGTTTTTCTGCTTGAGATTACCAATTGCTTCCGTATGAGCCATAAGCAATGTTAACGTACCAGAAAATGAAAAACCGTCAGTATATGCTTCACATTCCAAGTTGCTTAATACATCTACATTTTGACACCTTGCGCAATATATATTTTTATGAACCGTCCCCATAATATCTGTATATGGAGCGATGAGATATGTGCAAAGATTTTTAAATTTTCTGTTTGTGCAATAAGGAGAATCAAAGTTGTTGTAACATTTCATCTTATGCCAACTCTTCTCGGTAGGTGGCTTATACACAAGAGTAGAAATATTTGCAAGTAAGCTATCCCTTAACTCTAAATGATTAATCGGATGAAGCTTAAGTGAGTCGTATACGAGGAGAGCTTTCCACGCTTTAGTGTCTACAAGACCATTGCACTTTGCGCACTCATCATTAACGTATATATACCCTGTGTCCGTTGAAGAAACTGGTGCATGAGCGAGTTTCCCTGCTCATCCTGAGTTCTACAAAGTTTCTTTATGTCCTTCTCTGTGTCAATGCATGCCTGTATCATATAAAACGAGCTATGCGTTATGATCAATTCGGCGTTTCCTTCAAGTGGTTCGATGCAAGACACTAAACCTCTTTCTACAAGTCTATACGTATCATACTCTTCAAAACAACAATTTAAACGCATCCCACACGATTTGTCACAACTGCAATCATCGCAACATGGCCGCTTCCTTTCTTCGTTTAGATATGCAGTTGCAGAACGATTGCATATGTCACTATAGGGACACAAATTGCCAATATCGTCTTGACAATAGCATTCCCTTCGGTAAAACAATGAGTGATTAAGTAAAGTACAAACATGTTGTTTGTTAATAATAAATGTTTCATGTAAAATTTAAATGGAATTGCAATTCCATAATTATATCTGTTTCCTAATAGTCAGTAATCTATCTCGATACGTTTCCTTGTTTACATTACAAACTGTAATTAGTCAAATCTCTCTGTGTTTTAGTTAAATTTGGGGACATAAAATCTTCATCCCGAAGTCCTGAAAATAAAGTACAATATAGCATGTACTTCGAATCTATGTTTCACATTCGTTTTGTTGTGTTCTCTTTGTTTCCTTCGTGTAAATACGAAAGTTCCGCACAATTTATTCAATAGGTTTTTATAAGTCTATTATACATCTTATCACCTGCTTACTATTGGTTCGTTTATTTGAATGAACAATCAAATAGTTCAGTATGAAATTCTATAGCTAGGTGTGGTGTGTGTGTGTGGGGGGGGGGGGGGGGAGTGAAAGAGTGAGTGTTCAGTGGGAGATCTATGTTGTGTAATAGTAGAATTAACTTTTTCGTCAGGATGACACCACCTTTATTAAAAGTAAAGGAAAATTAAAGACAAGATTCTACTTTGATTTGAAATAATTAACTAAAAAAAGGTGAAATATGCATATCAGGAATCGCCACATTCAGAAAAACAGCCTCCCCACACAGTCAAGAAGAAGAGAGAGGGAGAGTTCCGAGTCAGTGGCAAATCAAATTGCCACTGGGGGTTTAAACCAGGTTCTAGTGTGCACCAACCTCGCACTTGCCCCAACAGGTTCTCATACATGTATCACAAAACAAGTACAAGTTGTATTGGTGAAGCAACTCCAACCCACTTATCGGCTCAACAATGTTGCATGCAAAAGCACACAAACATATAAAACATAAGAAGCTAATAGCATTGCAAAGCCAAAGGGCGGGTACTCAATGATCTTACCGAGACCAGAGCTCCTGGAGTAAAATCAGCAAGAACACGATGACATTGATAAAAGAAATAAATCGAGCTTCTAGGTTCTTTTAAGAAAAGATTTCCCCATTAACCTTCATAAACTCTTAAACCCCTACCACCGTCGTGCAACCAAAGAGGTAAGCATAATGATCAACTGTAGAAGGGTTAATCACCAGGCCTGCAGAGCGCTGTAAAATATGTTGCTAACCTTTCTTTTTAAATTTACAGATGGTTTTTATGAATAACCGGGAGAAATTAACATTGCCTTTTATCTTCTTAAGTTTATAAATTAAATCTCCATAAAAACTGGCTGTGAAATAACTTGTTGCAATAGTGTTTTTAAACTGCACCTGTATTTATGAATTAGATCTGGGTATCTGCGATAAAACTTGCAAAAGGTTTTCCTTAATTTGTGATACCGATAACCTTGTTTTAAAAGTTTTTCTGTAATGCAAAGATTGCGTTCATTGAAATCATTAGCATCGTTGCAAGCTCTTGAAAAGCGAACAAGCTGTGAGATATAAACACCGTAAGATGTTGCACGGGGAACATCGCCGTCTAAAAACGGAAAATTTACTATATTAAAATTAAAATCATCTCTTTTATCATATATTTTAGTAGTGACGTAACCATTTTCAATGGACAGATTTAGATCGAGAAAGTGTGCTTGCTTTTCTGAAGTGTTCGCTTTATTAAGTTGTAGTTCTTTAGGATAAATCTTATTAACCAGTAATGGAAAATGGTTATTATCTAGCATTTAATCAATCATCAAGGTACCTCGAGGTGTTGTTAAAAGCTGTAATAATATCATCTTGATGTTCAGTAGAAAGAGATAAAATAAAGTCTCTTTCATAACAGTATATATAAAGTTTTAATCAACTGATCTAATCATTTATATGTTTAAACTACATCTAGAAGCAAACTTGTATACAAAATAAAATGAAATGCAACTTCAATTTCAAGTGCAATGTTGTCTAATGAAGGTTTCTAGATTATATTTTCTTATTCAAAGTACAACAGCAGTCAGTATAAATTTAGTTCTAATTGTACAATAATTAATGAATTCTTTAATACTTAATTACATAATTTTAAGATAGTGTGTCACACTCCTGACAACCACATAAGTGCAGTGTACTCAAAACTGTTTCACTAAGGCCATTTCTGTTTGTCACAATTTAACAAAACATGACATAGACTTCTAGGAAAAACATGCTCTTGTTTTCATGTAAAGGAAATGTTGACAGAATATTGCATGTGCATAATGTCACACTCCTGACAAATTAAGCTGATATTTTCTGAAGAGAGCTGCAGACAAATATAATTTCAATAGAGGTGATAATGTTATAATTATTGCATCTGGAAACATTAAACTAAATGATACACAAAACATTTCTTTTGTACTATTAATCTTTAAAGTCCTATTAATTTATAAAGCAAAGATGTAATGATTTTCTTGAGCTGTTTTCTTATATACCACGCTTGACTTAATAGCATAATTTTTTATTACTTTAAGTATAATATGCTTAATTTTATCATGAATTTAGTTGATGCCTAATAAATGCACCTTTTAATAAAACAACACTAAAACTTGTCTTTATTCAAGCTTTTTGAAAAATGATGGTCTAAACAAATGTGATTTTTAAAAGTGTCGCACTTTTTTGTCACACTCCTGACATTTTTTTGCCCATTATTTTAGAAAAAATTTAACGGATGGTGCTGTTTTGATGAAACTTCACAAATCTTTAAATGGCATGATGAGACACCTTTGCAAAGTAGGAAAAAGGAAGTAACTGTTTGTTGTACATTTTTATAACAGGAAACCCAAACCAGCCTTTTTTGAAACAGCCTACAAACAAGGCGACCCTGTATTTCCAGGGTGTGTTACACATGTTTCCGACATTTTTAGGGTACTCAACCTTTTCTTTTTCGATTTAAAAGATTAAATTGTTTTGACTGAATTATGGCAAAAGTGAAAATTAGAGGGTTTTATCGGTTGCAGTCGTAATGGTTTTGGCGAAAATTGTTGTTTTTCTACAATTATTAACATATCCATCTTTAACATCATCCAATTCAAATTCTCAATAAACCTTGACAACACATTACAGTTATTAAATCATTTTTCTATATTTGTTAATAAATCATTAATCACTGAAAACACATTACAGTTATTTAAACATTGTTCTATATTGGTTTTTAAATCACTAATCACCGAAAACACATTACAGTTATTTAATCATTGTTCTATATTGGTTAATAAATCACTAATCACTAAAAACAGATTACAGTTGTTTAATCATTGCTCTATATAGGGTTATAAATCACTCATCACTGAAAACACTTTACAGTCATTTAATCATTGTTCTATATTCGTTAATAAATCAGTAATCAGGTGCGTAAAAAATAAATAAATCTAATAAATGACATAGAAGCTATAGCAAATGGTTTATACGAAAATATGCTTTGCAAACTTTGATTAGTGTATTATTTTTATAAAATAATTAAATAAATTACATACCTTGATTTGAACTACTGACAACAACATCGGCTAGTGCTATCTACTTGGTGCTAACTGGAAGATGATGCGCTTGGCCTTTTATTGAATTGAATTCACCGCTACCTTGACCTTCAACACAAAACCATGGGCCGATCAGTAAATCTAAGGCTTCCCTATGACGTTGAATTGCAAAATATGTTTATTTTAGAATAAGGTGCGCTATTATTTATCAAAGGCATGGAAACATGATTTGGATTGTACACTCATTTAACTGAACAGGGCCAGAACATGACACCACTATAACAAAACTTAACAATTTGTCTGTTAGTCAGTTTTAATGGTCATATTTAATAAGCTATGTCACAGCATGTTGAAGTAAAGTGTCAGACACATGCTAAATTTGTCACCTTAGCCCAACAACAGCATAATTTCTTATTTCAATGGTACTTATACTTAATTTGCACAAAAGTTACGAATTCTCGAAACTTTCTGATTGCCCCGCTTATTGTCCTTAAAATTGTAAAAAAAAAACACTTTACGACCTTGATGAAATAAAAAGGAAACCAAATTATTTATAATTGAAATCTGATTAACTGTATCTCAAAAATCTTCTCTGAATTATAACAGTGTTGAGTTGCTAAACGAGAAAAAACACGTTATGCAAGACAACCCTCTCAATTAGTAATTAACTACTTAAGAAACACATTGTAACTCTACACGGGGATTGTTATAAATTTGTTTTATCTTTCTTTGATAAAAACTTTAGCTTTTGATACAGATCTATTCAGATTGTAATAAAAAATGTAAACCCTTAACATATATATATATATATATATATATATATATATATATATATATATATATATATATATATATATATATATATATATATATATATATATATATGAAACTTTGATACCAAAGAAAAGTAAATAAATGAATAGATGACAAAAGAAAACTAGGTTCAAATTTAATTTTTTTTCTCACTTAATTCATATTTCAAAAGACAGAATTCAAACAATTGCTGGAGAGCGTCTTCGTTTTCATCGTGATTGTCGTTTTTTTTCTGAAGCATTTGATTATTTAACTATATAAGTAATAACACTTCTTTATGTTAAGAACTGATGTTCTTTATATTTCATATCGTTTATTGTATATAAACATTGAAAATAAACTTTTCCATAGTTTTTGGGAGCAATTTATCGTTAAGTTAGCTTCCATGCTTATCTTTTCCTTTCTTGTTGTTTAGAATTCAAAAGTAATTCTTTATCTTTCCAATGGCCTTCTAACGATTTGAGATTCTGGAAAATGTTGAAGAAAGCCAAAACATCTATACTGTGTAGATACAAATGCAAAATTATGTTGGTACTTCAATAGGAATTCATTGTTATATTTATAAGCAAGTTCAGGAGTGGAAGGCGAAGGTAATTTTTAAGCCCCGATTTTTTTCTTTTTCATTTACTTTAACCATGAAAATACCTCTTACCAATTCCCCTTTTCTTATGTTTAATAATATATATACTTGCGTTAAAGTGTCGCTTTATGAATGTATGTGCAAATATAGTTAATTTTCAGTTAAAAAGATAATCTAGCAGCCGAAACATCAGTCAATGTGGTGATTAGTATTTTCAGAGCTTTGATTTTCTTTTGGTATAGATCTACTAGATATTACGATGGGCATATATCGTAATAAAAATGTAAGATATTATAATCTTCACGTTAAGTGAGGATAATTTCATGTACAAATTAGAAACAATAAAATACGTTCGAGAAAACCATTACGTAATTTAACTAAAAATATAACAAGGATGTTAAATAATAGCCAAATACACAATTACAGACCTTTTTACTAAGACCAATAATTATAAGAATCAAACTGAAAATAGTTAAATGTAGCCATATATACAACTACCGAACTTTCCATTTAGACCAGTAATTATAACAAAGTGAAGATGGTAAAATGTAGCCATATATACACCATTACAGAACTTTCCATTTAGACCAGTAATTATAACAAAGTGAAGATGGTAAAATGTAGCGACAAACAATAACAGAACTTTCCATTTAGACCAGTAATTATAACAAAGTGAAGATATTTAAAAATAGCCACATACACACCTACTTTACATTCCATATAGACCAGTTATTGAAGATGGTTAAAAGTATCCATGCTCATAATTACAGAACTTACAACTCGCTGGGCATGGAATGGTGTTAATCTGAAAATGCCACATTGAAGGTTCCATGTTCACAGCCATATGCATGCCGTCGTTTGAGATGGATCAAAATTGTACGGTTTATTGGTGTAAATGTTGGGTTGCGCTAAGCCCGGGGCTGGGCGGCGTGGGCGGTGGTGGGCGTGTCCGTTGCTGCCCAATGGCGGGCTAAGTAGGACCGAGCATGCGATGTTTTCGTATTTGTCGTGGTCGAGGGTCTTCAGGGTTCACTTTTCGTCTGTTTAGACAAGTAATTATAACAAAGTAAAAAGAAGACACATACAGAATTACACTGCTTTATATTCAGAACAGTAATTATATTCAAGTGGAAAATGTTTAAGAGAAGAAACATACACAATTACTCGGCTTTTTATTTAAATTTAAGACAAATAATTAAATAACTATGAGAAAGTTAAAATGTTTATAATTAGTTACAGAACTATCCAATTAGTCAAGCACGCGAACAAAGTGAATGAAACACACAATAAATGTTATTAATGTATATCTATTTTGTATATGATAAGACACGTTAGAACAGTAAAGAAAATTTAACAAGATCTAAAAATAGCCTTAAATTCTATTAACATAAATTCACAAAAACTAAACAACAGAAAAAATAATTTTAAATGCCCACATGAGTAATATGATACTGACAACAATAGCTTTTGTCCTTGTGACTCACATATGTAAACTACTTTATGGGGTATTTGTGTGTTTGACCTTTTCCTGGTACATTTTCCTGGTTGCTTCCTAACCGCGTACATGGGTGACAAACATTGATTTCTCTCTTCACAATTGAAAGTTCTTTAAAAAGGACATATATATTGTAATTGTCGGGATAATTTTTAGGTCTAGATGTTTTTCTTTACTGCTCTAACTTTTTAACGTATGTAAAATAGATACATTTGTACATCCAAGCGATTCTTTGTGCAGTGTTTCATTAAATTGCCTTTTGCCGTTAAAGAGCTATTGATATTTATATTTTTACTGACAATGCCATGACGACTGAAGACGGCCCCTAATCTACAATTGCAAATACTTCATCCAATAGTAACATTTTCAATTTAAATTAAAACTTTCAATAATTAAATACATCCGCATTGCAAAATTCGCACCTCATATATAATTTCTATATTAATTTGCAAGTGTGTATAGTCCGTTTGAATTATGAAATATTCAAACACTATAAAATATTAGAATGGCCCATCGGTATTTGAATATTCGATCATTCGAATATTCGTTGACATCCCTACTTATTATTGATACCTCGTCACTGATAGACACCGATGGTACGGGTAAACCGTGCAATGGTGGATTCTACTGTACGACATCGAACTACATGTTGGAGTTACACAAGATTGCGCCAGAATGACCAACAGACCCAAAGAAGTCTCTTTAATTCAATTCACATGACTAAACAGATTGTTTTCTATCATTTAAAATAATCAAACGATTGTTTTCATTACATGGGTTGCGAATAATGAGCTTGTCATCTAGCTGCAATATTAGAAAGGTGATATTGTAGCCCCCGGCCTGTACTAGTGTCTAATACAGAAGAAATCCAGCGAAGGAGCTTAATCCAGCGCCGAGGATATGGTTATCAAGATTTTCGTTTCTCACAGAAACGGTGTCCCCGGCAGACAATTGAAGCACTGCGACTTGTGTTGCTTGCTCGTATGGAAAGGTTATTATATTTGCCACATTTCTCCCATTCACTGATATGTGAGCGTAATATTCTCTCTTATCAGCAAGATAATTCCCATCTAAAGTAGAAGAGAATACGTATGTGCCAGCAAGTGGAACAGTAAATACGCCGTTGAAAGCGTTATAAGCGCCCCCGATATTGGTTACAGAATTGTCGAACACAATATTTTGGTTGACTCCGATATGTTCAATATCATGCGGCGAGACTGTTGCAAAGAATGCTACGTTAGTTTGTGGAATCCGTCGGCGTCTCTTGACAACTGAAAAAACAACAACATGTAAAGTAAAAAAAAAGAAATACATGTAGATCGACCTCCTGGTTCTCTACTTAGTTTGTACAAAATTCTGTTTCTTCCCAATTCCTCTCAAATACACTAACCACTGCCACAAGTTTTTGCTCGTTTGCTCGAGCAGAACTATACATTTAATTGTTAACTTTTTTCTGATCGCTTTTCAAATTTGGGTTTCTGAAATAAAGAAATAAAACAGAGGTAATATTTATTTTTAATAATTAAATATGATAAAATATATTTAATTTAGTTTTGCTGTCCTTTTTGAATCCATATCAATCGTTTGAATCGCTTGTGGTTACAATGTAACGAGACGTTAATATGTACTACTCGAATTTCAATACAAAAATGATAGTCAAAATATCTCAAGAACTAACGGAATCGCAACATAAATACAAGAAGTGTTGAAGTCATTTGTTAAAAAAAATATCCCAAGAGGAGAATAAGACATAAAATACCTGAGCAAATGTTCAATATATTTAACATTTTTAAGTTGTCCTTAGATATTATAGATGAAAATGGATCTATGAAAGCGACCGAACACAACATTTATGACAATACTGCAGTCTCGGATTGATTGAGCCTGTTAATGGGCAATAATGGGAATGCATATTACTGCCCACGGTGCCTAAAGCCTATCGGGATAAATAAAATGTTTAAAATATCCCATTGCTTTCTAACTGCAAAATAATTGTACCCATAGAGTGTTTCTTCTCTGAGTCGGCGTTACCAATAATTGTTCCGCTGGCCTCATCATCAGCCACAGATGAGGAAAGCCCCGTGTAGCTTTCGCTGCCCTTGTTGTATTTATTATCGCTTTGTATTTCAAACTTTTGAAATGTTTTTCTTTCTGGCTTTGTATTTTCGTTTTCTATAGGCATCTCTTTTTTCATTATTTGATTGTTTTGCATTTCATTCAGTTTGAGTTGAAAAGCGTCATTTTGCCTCTCAAGTCCTTGACATTTTCTAGCGAGTTTCTGGTTAGCTTTCTCTAATCCAGCTATGTGATTTCTCAAGTTTTCTGTTGTGTCGTCAAAGTCACGCTGCATATTTTCTATTTTCAGCTCTAAACCTTCATTTCTTCGTTCTAGCATGTACATTCTGTTTTCAAGTCTTTTGAATTTTTCATGGATATCATTGTCTAAATCCTGAATAGATTCACTAAAGGTAAAGCATCCGATTATTAATAACAGCCACCTCATTTTCGCTAGCAGATATTGGTAACAAACAAATTTGAAGTGCAGTATAAAGATCCTTTACAAATAAATAATCCTCACTCACTTAAGCGGCTTTAACGAAAATCGAATTTTATGTTATTATTTTTGAAATTCTAATTTGATCTATCTCAATTATTCAGTAATAACTTTTAAAAATTAATTTGAATATATTCTGTTCAGTTTAAAAATAATATTTACTGGAATAAATTTAAAGTCACTGATTTTTGCTTTAGTCCATTTTCAAAAGAAACCACAAACAATTAACGAAAAAGAAAATCGAGGAGTTACCGCCTTGGAATGGTCAGTAGCAAAACAAGTTTGCCACTGGGAGTTTAACCAGGTTGTATGGTGCAACAAACTCACTATTGCTCCAAAAAATTCGCCAATGATAAAAAAACTACAAGCTGTTTTGGTGAATTAGCTCTAACTCTACCACCGACTAGACAAGCGCACACGCGTATAAAACATCAGAAGCTAATGACATTGTCAAGAAAAGAAGGTGAGTGCTCAATGTTCTTACTGAGACCAGAACACCTATGCCCAAAGTTATAAAACTGAACATAGAAACCAATCTGAAATCTCAAGCATCGGATAAGCTGAAATGGCGACTGGTCGCCATTTCAGCCAATCAAATGCTTTAAATTTGAGACTGGTTTCCAATCTCAGTTTTATGACCTCCAGCCCTAGAGTCAAATCAGCAACAACACGATGACAGGAATAAAAAAAACAGAATAAGCCTCTACCTTACAGGGTGGCTATACCACTGACTTTTTGGATGTCGTGCACACACAAAATCACCGGCTTTAGGTAGGTATTTGCGAGAAAAAATATTGCTTTTATTTTCTTTTAGTTAATATCAAATCCCCATAAAATTGGTGAATTGTGCATTAAATTTTATTAGATACGGCTACATTCAGAAGACACTACCTCCCCAAATAGACAAAAAGCAGATAGGAAAAGAGAGCATTTGTTGATCAAATGATCGATTTCAAAATAAAAACCACAAACATTTCGCGAAAATGAGATGGAGTGATTTACCGCCTTGGAATGGTCGGTGGCAAAACAATGAAAACGGCTAACAAGACCGTCTACTCATCCATAACCAGTCTTAATGATGGCATGCTGAATTTGGTAAAACATGCGCGATTTGGTGACTTTCGCGATTTGGTAAAACTGCTAACATCTATGGTTTGTAAATTCATATCTAGACTTTCGGCATAACCTAACATTATTCACACTTATGAGCTAAACAATTTTCCACACAGAAACCAGGGATGGATCCAGGATTTCAGCAAGGGGGGTTCAACTCAGCGAGTCATATTTTTAACAGCGTTAATTTGTAACTGAGCTCTAAGCTTTAAACATCAGCCCCTCGCACACGTCAAGGATTCTCGATAAATAAACTGTGTTAGAGGTCCAAATGAATTTGTAAGATGCCTTACTTTCCATGAGTTCCGGGGCCTGTTCCCTCGGAAAATTTTGAAAATCTATATGCTAAATCCTGCATTCTGAGGTATTTTGAGCAGGATTTTATAGAATGATTTGGACTTCACTTTACTACCTGGTGAACAGTAGTGATGAAATTAAAAACGCAGAAAATATCTCTGTATTTGTCCAATTTTACTATCAAAACACTTACTTCGGTAAATCTTTGCTCCATTGTAAACCATGCTCTATTTTCCTCTCTACTGTTTGGCTGTGTGGGCAGGCTGTGTCTGCTGGATGTGGCCATTCCTGATATGCATATTTCACTTTTTCAGTATTTCAACAAAACAATCTTAAACGTGTTTACTGGAAAAAAAAACGAGCGAACATAACGGCTTCATAACCGTGTTCCTTATCATCGCGTAATTGTGTTGTAGCTATAAACAACAGTAAGAATTAAACTAAAAACTTGCATGACCGAAAGGTAAAAACTCGTCTTCATATTCGAACAAAATTGCTAAACTACGATCATTTTATTGCAACAGGCAGTTCAATCTCGTTCACTGATAAGGAAATTGTTTAGTTTTAGGCCATGGTGTGCCTAAAATTGCTATATACGCGAGGGCCCAAGATCATAAGAATGATATTGGAGACCAGTCTCAAATCTTAAGTATATGCTTGAGATGCTTGAGATTTGAAATTGGTCTCCTGATTTAGTTTATGCTCTTAGGCACAGCTCGTATATGACAAATTAAATTTTTTATTCAAAACACAAAGACAAACCAAAAACAAAGGTTGTTATAAATAAATGAAAGGGGAACTTTGAAAGCCACCGTACATGTCAAATAAGAAAATATTGCAAGCTGGGTTTGATTAAGCCTGTTCATGAACAGAAATGGAAATGCATAATACTGACCATGGCGCCTTATTATACATGTAAACGAAATTAAATGGAAAAATTTTGATCCATCCCAAACGACAGTGTGCCTATTACGGTGAACATGAAACCCTTAATGCGGTATTTTCAGATGAATTCCATTCCATTTGGAGCGGTTTATGGTCCTCAGAAATATTATGTTCCTGGGCAGCATGAAAAAGCATGTTGCTACCCCGCCTAGACACGGTAGGACCAGAATGCATATTACTACCCCGCCTAGCCCCGAGTTGAGGTCAGGGTCAAAATGCATATTACTTCACAGGTTAGCTCATAGTTGAGGACAGGATCAGAATGCATATTACTACCCGCCTAGCACCGGAATAAGGGCAGAATCAAAATGCGTATTAGTACCCCGCATAGCCCCGGGTTGAGCGCAGGATCACAATGCATATTGCTACCGTGTCTAGCCCCGGGTTGAGCGCAGGATCACAATGCATATTGCTACCGTGTCTAGCCCCGGGTTGAGCGCAGGATCACAATGCATATTGCTACCGTGTCTAGCCCCGGGTTGAGCGCAGGATCACAATGCATATTGCTACCGTGTCTAGCCCCGGGTTGAGCGCAGGATCACAATGCATATTGCTACCGTGTCTAGCCCCGGGTTGAGCGCAGGATCACAATGCATATTGCTACCGTGTCTAGCCCCGGGTTGAGCGCAGGATCACAATGCATATTGCTACCGTGTCTAGCCCCGGGTTGAGCGCAGGATCACAATGCATATTGCTACCGTGTCTAGCCCCGGGTTGAGCGCAGGATCACAATGCATATTGCTACCGTGTCTAGCCCCGGGTTGAGTGGAGCATGCATATTACTACAGCGCTTAACAGCTGGTTAAGTCCAGAATCATAGTGCATATTACTACCACGTCTAGCCCCGGTATGAGCACATGATGCATATTACCTAATGCGCCAAGCCACACGTTGAGCGCAGGATCAGAATGCATATTACCCAGCCTAGCCCTGTGCCCAAGGTTATAAAACTGAGATTGGAAAACCAGTCTCAAATCTCAAGCATCTTCAGAATGGTTTCCATGCTCAGTTTTATAACTATGGGCACTGAACTGAGCACAAGATCAGAATGGATAACATTTAGATATTTCTCTTATCGAAAAACTTTTCGCAAACGTTAAAAAGTTATCGAGATCATTATGTAGAGTAACACAAGTATATGTGAACCTGACTTGGTATCTTATGGAAGAATTATGCCGTTTTTCTGCTTAATGTCATCTTATCAGAACAAACAGAAACTTGATTATATATGGCAGCAGGAAGGATGCCAGTATATCCGATGTAACCCTTGCCGAGTCCGCTGTTGTTACAGAGATCTATATCTCTGCTTTGAAGACATAGCTTTTCAATGCTATTTATTTCCAACCACTAAGTTGTCAGTTACTTTATCCTTTACTCCATAGGATGGCTGTTATCCAATGGCGAACAGGTCCCAAGGTTATAAAACTGAGTTTAGAAACCAGTCTCAAATCTCAAGCATCTGATTGGCTGAAATGGCGACTGGCCGCTTGAGATTTGAGACTGGTTTCCATGCTCACTTTTATAACCTTGGGCACAGTTTAGATCCAAACGTGACCTTGACCTAAAGATTTTAGCTTCATCATAACTCTGTTATCATAAGAAATATAATTTGAAAGTTTGGTAAAGAAATATCAAGAACTGTACGTTAAGTTTTCATGGCGAAATCTAAGTACAGAAAGAGGCATAACTGCACATAATATAACCAAAATGTTAAGATTTTGGCATCATTATGAGGCAGTTATCATAAGCAAACCAATTTTAAAGTTTGATGAAGAAATATTAAGAAATGACAAGTTATAGCCCATGCTAAGTTTTTGTGACGGAAGGATGGCTGGACAAAGCGATCCAAATATTTTATTATTATAACAGGATTTTATAAAAAAGTTTTAATGACATGAAAAATGTTTTTTATTTGACAAGTATGCATACATGGTCATTGATAAGAATTTTTCTCGAACTAACATGAAACACAATCTTGCAAACAGATCATTATTTTAAAAATATCTTCTTAACATTTGCAGATGGTAAAATAGTAACATATTTTTTTTTTCTAAAAAAGCAACTGAATACTTGTTGGGCTCTTTACTCCATATATGCTTGTACGCATTTTTTCGCATATCCACACAGTGTAGATCCAGATCAGCTAGCACATCTATACTGTCTGATAATTAACACTGTTTGCTTTTAAGTTTTTTAGTGTATTTCTGTGAACAGTGTAGATCCTGATGATGATCAGATGGCAAGGATGTGCCGGCTGATCTAGATCTACACTGTAAGCATATGCGATAAAATGTATATGAAGTAAAGGATTAACCCTTTCCTCCATATACATACCTTTATGGCATGGGCGAACAGTGTAGATCCAGATCAGCTGGCACATCCAGGTTATTTCTAACAAAAAAATGCGACCAGTGCAGATCCTGATCAGACAGCACGGATCTGGAGCTACACTGGTCACCCAAGCATAAAAATGCTTGTTTATGAAGTAAAGGGTTAATAACCTCTGAAGGCATATTCCATTATTTATCATTTCAGCATCTTTCAAAGCCAATATTCATAAAGAAATATTGCTTTAGAACTGCAACTGTAAGCATGTTCAAATATCTTGGAAAATCCCTATCATATAAAAAAGATACTGTGGTATCACTATAATTCGAGTGGGTTGAATTTTCATACTGTTTTGTGCTAGGTAAAATGTGCAAAATTTAACTCCAGCTAAATTTAACCATGAAATAGCTTTGTTATTAGATTAATAAAATTGCCAAATTTACGTCTAAGGGTTTGCCAGGGTTTCATTTAAGCATATTTTGTGCTAGGTTAAAAGCCCAAAATGTTACTCCAGTGAAATTTTAATATGAAAAGGCTTATTTTATATAAGAATAAAAAAACTGTATTTATGTCCAAGCAAAAGTGTCTTTTGTAGCTATTGGACAAAAATTTGGCCCAACAAATGAAAATGATACCACAATAAATTAGTTGGACGGATTATTATGACTGATTGAGTATTTCATTATTTCTAATCTAATGGCGGCACATCCGGATCATCCACAAAGTCTTCACTGTTCGGTCGTTCTACAGTTCTCCGACAAATATTTTTTGAGCCAAGTGGGGGAACAATGTTTTCTGACTTTTCTTTCACTATTCCAAATATATCAACAGTCTTTTTAGCTTTCTCATCAACCTCCAACTTCTCCTCTGTTTTCCTGAAAGATAACAAAAAAATAATAGTTGGATGACAGTTTACTGTTTTCTGTTTCTAAACTTTCTATATATGTCTTTAAAACTTATAAACTGTTGAGTGAATAAAGTGCAATTAGACCTATAAAAATTGTTAATAATATGGTGTCTGGGCTTAATTTATATGATTTAGCAGTCTTAACCCTTCAATCCATATTTAAATGATATTATTCCAAGTGTGATTGAATGTGACCAGTGTAGACCCAGATCTATTGGCACACCTTTGCCATCTGATCTTGATCTAAATTGCTTGTTTCTTGGTCAGAAATAACAAATAAGTCTAAAAAGGAACAGTGTATATTCTGATTATGATCCACAGTGGATGTGCCCGCTGATCTGGATCAACACTGTTTGCCCTTGGGATGAACCACATTTGATAGAGTAAAGGGTTAAGGTTCCTAGCAAATTATATCCTCACAGTCAATTGTGTTCATGTCATAAGTGTTGCAAACAGAATACCAAACTGCAATTTAAAATTGAGACACTGGTTATTTTTAGATTCTCTGGTTTATTTCTCTCCAAAAAGTGAACAGTTTAGACCCAGATCAAGTGTAGTTTTATTAACTGTATACTCCAGGGGATATTGCTGTTAACCCGTGGGCAAACTCAGGAACTTCTCTCATACAGCATAGGAAAAATGTTATTGGTATTCCTTTCAGTATAAGTCAGGGGTTCCATTTAACCCATGAGGTACAAATTTCATAAAAGCCTCATTTTGACCCTCATGATTATAGTTGAAGGGTAATTTTTTTCCCTAAATTATGGGTACTGGGAATTTCGGCTATTAATTGGCAGAATCCCATAAACAATGATAAACATGACTTGAGATTCAGCAGCTTGTGGAACTGCTGTATGTTTGAGAATTTTGGAACTTACCTAGATTTAGGGCTTTTGTCTTCACTTTGCATATTCTCCTTGTCTTCTGTCTTCTTTGTCACAGCTGCTTTAACAATCTGCTTAGCCTGAAAAATAGGGGAAAATGATTTGTTGTTTTTCTTTTACTTTAACCCATTACTCCATGAATACACATTTATGGACCTAGAGTGTAGATTCATATCAGCCAGCAAATTTGTGCCATCTTATCAGGATCTTCACTGTCCACTTTTAGATTCTTAAGATTATTTCTGACCAAAATGTGACCAGTGCAGATCCAGATTGGTGGCATGGTTGTGCCGGCTTATTCTGGTTAATAAACACTTGTTGCACATGTGTTTAAACAAGTATATATTATTGAGTAAAGGGTTAAAAACTTTTACAATAAATTTAAAATCCATGATATGAGTACTGTACAATATATTACCCCCAAAACATCTGAGCTGTAGATCACCTTTTTTCAGGTTGGTTACAAACTAGTTGTAAACAGATAAAGCTACGAAAGTATTTATCTGTTAACACTAAATAAATATAAGTTATTTGTCCAAACTCTCAAGGTTGCATTACACCAAATAATGCAGTATTCGTCAGTGGTCCATTGGAATTAAGTCTTTTTGGATACCAAAAAACTAAAAAAATCTATGAAAGGATTAGAAATCGGCCTGTTTGTGGCTTGTCTGCAGAGATAACATGTCAGGAAAGGAAACAAATGCAATTTCATGCCAAAATCTAGTTAGATAAACATGAACTAGTGCTGTTACAGCGGATGTATACTTGTGGCACTGTATACTGCATTTAAAATAGGGTCTGGTCAGTTAAAGATCAGTAATTTTTATTACAAGTAAGTTAACCCCAAATTTCCTTTGTGTTTTGGAGTATGAAATGTAGATCATTACACCAATATATGGTTGTCTAGAAAATAAGATGACAGAAATCATTTGTAATGGACACTGAATAGTTGGAAGTAAACATTGAACCATATGGGAATAGGATTTACTTTGATGCAACTGCAAGGCATCTCAAGGTTGAAAAATATATATTGATTATGTAAAATAAAGCAGCCAGACTTACTTTAGGCATGGTAACCAGAAGGTTTCCTGTGATCTGTGACCTCTGACATTTGCTGGAGTCAGCATTCACTTCCTGGTCCAGTGCCAGCTGAAATATCTGCACAACAAATCTCTACATTAATCATGACTTCAAGATTAGAGAATTGCTTTAAGGGTACTCATACAAAAATAAAATACTCAGTGTCCCAAGATCATAAAACTGAGAAAGAGAGAAATTTATCCTATCACTGCTGTGTTTTAAGGAACAATGTCTTACAGTAACTGGCAACTTTATAAGCTAGATGGGTGTTCAGTCTGGTGCTATGTCGGAATAAAAATGCAAGTACAAAAGGGGCATAACTCCATTGAATGTTTACTTGACCAAAAAAATTCAGCAGCATCATGAGCGTATTGTCATAAGCAATATAATTTGAAAGTTTCATGAAGAAATATTGAGAAATGGCAAAGTTACAGCCAACGTTAAGTTTTCGTGTCAAAATCCAAGTACAAAAAGGGGCATAACTCCATCAAATGTGACCTTGACCTAAAGAAATTTTCATCATCACATGCATGTTGTCATAAGCAATAACATTTGAAAGTTTCATAAAGAAATATTAAAAAATGGCAAAGTTATTGCCAACGTTAAGTTTTCATGACAGTAATCGGACAAAGTGATCCCTATGTATCGCCTTTTCTTTGAAAGGGCGACACAAAAATTAGCCTGGATAACTTGTCCTAGTAAATCTGCACCCAAGATAATAAAACTGAAACTATAGACCAGTCTCAAACCTCAAGATTCTGACTGGCTTAAATGGCGACCAGTTGTCATTTCAGCCAATCAAATCCTTGAAATTTGAGACTGGTCTCCAGTTTTAGTTTTATGATCTTGGGCCCAGGTAACATTAGAAGTTACTAAATCTATGTTTAACTAACTCTAAAGCTGTAAGTACATACCTTTCCTTTAGTTTTGATTCTAACATAATTAGGTTGCACATCAACATCTATCATTGATGTTTCCAAGTATCTGAAATCAAATCCAAATGAAATACTGCATATTTTTTTTACCCTTTACTCCAAATAATACATGTTTTATGCATTTGTGACTAAAGCAGATCCAGACCAGTTGGCACATCCATGCTCTCTGGGTTGCACTGGTCCCATGATGATCAGAAATAACATAATACATCAAAACGAACAGTGAACAGTGTAGATCCTAATCAAATGGCACAGATGTGCATGCTGATCTGGATCTACACTGTTCAACCAGGCAACAAAGGTGTATTTATGGAGTAAAGAGTCAAACTACTGTAAGAAAACTACAGAGATAAAAAATTGGTGTCTCTTAAAATCTTACATTTACTACATAGTAAAACATTAATTTCTTTTGTTTAATGCCAATTTTCACTTATATCTTTGCTAAATACCAACAATTGTATATGTTTCTAATAATCAAAAGATTGGCTTTGTATTTCTTAAAATATTCTACATCATAACTAAAAACTTTAAAGATAAATCATATCTGACTTAAGATTTTTCTTCTAAAGACAGACCCATATGAATTCAGTTACCCTTTACACCATAAATTATATGCATTTTATGTGTAAACAGTGTAGATCCAGACTGGCTGGCACATCCACGCCATCTGATCAGGATCTTCACTGTACACTATTTGGTCAGAAATATTATTTGGAAGAAAGAGATAACTCGGGTGATCGTCATGAGAGAGTGACTTTGAAAAGTTGACATCAGTTCATGTAATAAAAATATAAAGTTGAGAAGACCTCATTGCTTAGTATGCATTTCTCAATAAAAATGATTTTACTGAGAAATGCATATTTAAGGAATGATTCTTATTTTGGTGCGGTTCATGCAGATTGGACGTGCACGCAAGAGCTGGCAAATCCATAAAGCGCGCTAGCACTTTATGGTAAATTTGCCAGCTCTCGCGTGCACGTCCAATCTGCATGAACCGCACCAAAATAAGAATCATTACTTATATTTACATTTAATTCATTTTTTTCTTTAAATAAAATTAAGTCTGACGCTTTCAAAAATTAGTATTAAGTGAAAAGTGGGAGTAATACGTGGGAGTTTTCAATAGTAACAGCCATGACGTAACTGACGTCATTACGGGTCATGCGGTTCATGCAAAATGAACTGCATTTCTTTAAAGGAAGAAATCAATAGGAATGTAAATATATGCAATTCAATATTAAAATATTTTGTTATCAACAAGTGTAAGAAAAACATAATAGCATTTTAGTTATGAAAAAATAATAGATAATTGTATTATTTTCTAAATATAGTTACAACAAAAATATATCACCAAATTCACTGTTTTTAATCCATAAAATACTTACTTATAACAATGATAATCAAGAAGGTAGTTATTGCCTGTATCATCTTCTGTTAATGTGAAATTTATCCTGCAAAATAACAGCAATATGTTCAATGTTATTAAATTTTTATCAGATGGGAGATCCTGATCAGCCTCCACATCCATGCTGTTTGACCTTTATATACATGTACACTGTATGCTTCTTTGTCATAAATAATGTAATAAATCTAAAGCAAACTGACTGGGTGTGCAGGATGGTACGGATCTACACTGGTATATATGCTGAATTTAGTCATGGATTAACAGTTAATAAACATAAATAAAATAATTCATTAAAAACTTTTAATTGTAATTTTAATTTTAAAATAATTAAAAATTTAATTAAACATAATTAAAATATCATCAAGGCTTGACAGGTTTCTTTAGGAAAATATCAAAGGGCAAAAATAACACATCCCCACTATCATGACTATGAATACAGTCAAACCCCTCATTAATACAAATCCAAAATTATGACCACCTTGATAGACCATAATTCCAAACTCCCTTTGTAGAGTTTTGCACTATTTTCTTTCCTATAATGAAGACCACCACACTATTAAGTACCAATTTTGTCTGGTATCACAAGTTTTCTTTATAGTGGGGTTTCACTGTACACCCTGTATGAGGGTGTATCAGAAATTTTGAAAGTATGATGAATATTTAACCTTACACTGCGTTGATGGAGTAACTGGTTAACGATAGTAGTTTTTATGTAGGCCTTATTACAGTAATCAAAATGTCGCAGCAATTACATTTAGCAAAAATTTAATCGAAGAAAGAGGAAGTGTAACTTATTCCCATAACTTGTTCTATGACTGACCTATCACCTAGATTAACTCATGGCTCCAAATCACAAAACGCAGATAGGAGACCTTTCTCAAGTCTCAAAGCATCTGATTGGTTGAAACAAAGACCAGTCACAAGTCTTAGTTTCATCACCTTGGGCCCTTGTTTGAAGACTACTATGGTATCAATTTTGCGGGGACAAATTTTCAGGCAAAGACAGTGAATGAAATATTTGGGAGGGCATGAAGCTCAATTCACACAGCTGTATTACTCTTTTAAGACAAACTGTTACATAGTTAAATTTTACTGGGGTTTAAGTTCTTGCAATTGCCCTAGCGCAAAATATGTTAAAATCAAATTGTCTATAAGATAAATGAAATGACCTTGTTGTTGATGGAAAGATCATTCTGACAAACAATTCTCACACCAACTAGACCAGGCCTCAAGTTTATAAAACTGAGAATGGAAACCAGTCTCAAATCTGAAGCATATGGTTGCCATTTCAGCCAATCAGATGCTTGGGATTTGGTTTCAAATCTCAGTTTATTAATGTTCTGCCCAGGGTACTTACTTGGATTCATTGATGTTCAGAGGTCTTCCATCATCTGCAAACAATCTTCTTGGTGGTTTAGGAGGATTCTTTGCTTCTCTGTAAAACAGAGCATTAAAGGTTATAACTATTTATTGATATTACGAATTATCAAAAATGCTTGCTCAAGAGAATGTTTCTCCTTAACCTTTTAATCAGTGGAATATGGCTGTTATCCCATCGGAAAACAGTATAAATGTAGATCCAGATCAACCAGCACATCTGTGCCATCTGATAAGGATCTACACAGTTTGTTATAGATTCATCTGGTTATTTCTCCAAGAAGCAACCAGTGAAGATACGAATCAGATGGCATGGATTTGCCAGCAGATCTGGATCTACACTGTTTGCACATGTGATAAAATCCATATACTTGTATATGAAGTAAAATGTTTAAAGTTATTTGCTTTTATTATATACCTATGAATGATTTTAGCACAGTGCAGTGTTTATCCCCAAAATTGATACAACTCGTCAGATAAGTAATTCTGTATTGGACAATGACCTTTTTCCAATTCTTTATTTTGCAGCTTCCTGTGTCCTATGTGACGTCATATACTACGTCACACTATGTTGTGGTAATTTTCTGGCCCATAACGAACTCCAAACAAGGAAATTTCCCTCTCAGTATTACAACCATTATGATATTTTTACGCCATTCATAAATTTTCAATGCCATTCATAAATTTACTATAGCATTACTATTTTTATTTCTACAATTGTGAAAACCATGTTCTTGACTAAAATTTTGTTGTCTAGTTTATTTATGTCTTGAGAAGAAATATATCTAATAAAAGGAACATTGTGACAGTATGCAGTCTGTAGGTTCGTATTGTTTCTTGTTGCTTATGTAAACCACATCACGTTCAACCTTCGGTCTAGAACCTACAGAATGCATACTGTTATAATATTCCTTATAATTATATTTAATGTTTATATCTGTATCCTCCTTGTTAGTTCTGAAGAGTTATGTTGTTCAAGAACTGGGCCCAAGATCTTAAAACTAAAACTGGAAACCAGTCTCAAATCTCAGGTTTATGATCTTGGGCCCTGACAGAATTATACAGTTATACAGAATTTCTATGGAGCTAGCAACATTCTGAAACTTTGTCTAATGCCTGAAATGATTACAAAGTTCTGAATTAAACCCTTTACTTCATCTATACCAGTTTTCAACAGTGTCGATCCAGATCAGCTCTCACATTTGTGTCATGTGATCATAATCTACTCGATTTTGTTCGCTTCATAGTCAGAAACAACCTAAAACTAAAAAACGTACAGTGTAGGTCCTGATCAGGCTTAATAAATATCTGTATTGGCTCTTAATCAAACTTAAACCACTGTTTTAAAAGTCTCCACCCAAACTGGAAGTCACTGGCTTTTCTCAAACCTATATCCCTTAATTAAGGGCCTTTGAATCAAATTTTCTTGAAACATAACACAACTTACTCTCTCTTCCGGTCTCTGTTCTTTTGCTCTTCTTGTTTTTTATGAGCTCTGATCCTTTCTTCTGGAGTAAAAGCTGACTGGGTCTCCCAGAACCTGTAACAAATTGACATCTTCTATATTAGGGCAGTAAAGTTAAATAATTTTAACCCTTTCCTCTATAGACACACCTTTATTTTATGCTTTTCAGTGAATTATAGAATTTTCCCGGTGAAATAAAACTGGTATTTCACTGTTTTCAAACAGTGGAATATCATTTTTATTTTCACTGATTTTTTCACGTTGGTACCCAAATGCACATAACATACCAAACGAGAACGTTTAGAAAACGAACTCAAACTTGTATATTTGACGTCATGACGTCACGTCATAAACGAGCGGTTTTGGCGCCAATTCTTGCAACTTTTCTGTCAAATTAACGCAAATTTTGCTCTAAAAGCATAAAATAAAAAGAAAATTTGTTTTTACCAGTGTAAGATAGAAATATATTTCACTCGTGAACTCCGGAATTATGTATTTAAATACAAATTCCGGAGCTCACTCGGTGAAATATATTTCTATCTTACACTGGTAAAAACAAATATCCTCTATTTATTGCTAGGGCGAACAGTTTAGATCCAGATCAGCCGGCACATTTGTGCCATCTGATCAGGATCTAAACTGTTCGCTTTTTTTTACTTGTTAGGTTATCTCTGACCAAAATGCGACCAGTGCAGATCCTGATCAGAAAAATAGTCAAAATACCCCAAATTAAAGGGAAAAAAAACTCTTCAGCTAAAACCCAAGGGGTCAAAATAAAATTTTTTATGTCAAGAGTCAAATTGTCATCTCCTGTGTCAAATGGAACCCCTGATAACTCTAGAATTAGAAATTCTAAAGTAAGTTTTCAATTACTGGTCTTAGTAAAATTTGTTACAGTTTTTCACCATATACAAATAATATTAAAGCTCTCTAGTTTTCTTATCAAACCTACTCTTTATCTTTTGCATACTCTTCCTCCATTTCCTTGGCTTCTCTCTTTGCTTTGGCTGCTTTATCCCTGAAAAATATCAGGCACACATAAGGATTGAAAATGATGGTGTTTATAAGTGTATGGAAACAACTGGAATGTTAAACCCTTTCCTTGATAAAAACACATTATTACGCATGTGTGACCAGTGTAGATCCAGATCAGCCAGCACATCCATGCCATCTGATCTGGATCTGCACTGGTCGCATTTTGGTCAGAAATAACCTAAAGAATAAAAAAGCGAACAGTTAAGATCCTGAACAGACGGCACAGATGGGCCGGCTGATCTGGATCTAAACTGTTCGCCCTAGCAATAAAGGTTTATCTATATTGGAAAGGGTTAAAGTTTGTGAAGCCCAAAGAAAAAAATATAAATGATATCATGCAAGGAATAACAGACACATAGTGGTGATAATGAGTATTTTATAACAGTTGCTCCAATGCAAAATCTTGAAGGTTGTGTCAAAATATGAAATCTGAATGGTAGAAAACGAACAATTCTTACTCTTCATTTATATGTGTGTACCAAGTTCCATCAAAACCTGGCTTCTTCTTTTCTCTTTCTTCTCTCTCTTTCTCTTCATTCTCTTTCTCTTCTTGCAGCCTGGCCTGCTCTTTCTCTTTCTCCTGAAAAAAAAACCCCCAGCTGATTTGACTAAGAGAGCCAACACATGTTTTATCAATTACAGTTGCTGTAAGTTACATCATTTTTCATATTTTTTGTGGACACTGAATTTTAAGACTATAAGCTAATGTAATTTGGTATTAATTTGTAAAAAAAAAAACAATAAAAATTATAAAGCTGATCAAGATTCCTTCTTGGGTATTTAAAATTGTGCTCCAAATTAATAGAAAACTGTACCCTAATAAGGCTATAATACAATTGTACAGTAAATGCTGGTCCCAAGGTTATAAAGCTGAGCATAGAAACCAGTCTCAAATCTCAAGCATCTGATTGGCTGAAATGGCGACTGGTCGCCATTTCAGCCAATCAGATGCTTGAGATTTGAGACTGGTTTCCATGCTCAGCTTTATAACCTTCAACCCAGGTGCCAGTTATCAACATTATGAAAGCATTAAATCATTTTAAATGTTAAATGTCTAATTTAATATAGATATGCCAAATGATCTAGATCAGCTATTTTCACACGTGATAAAGCTGTATGTACGCTTACAAGGGTTAAATAAGAATTACCACAATATCATTTTTTACAAATAAATAAAAATACATGACATTTATATGGGGCAAACAATAAAATATTCTATTGCGCTTTACAATTAAATGTACTATTCAGGACAGCATAATTATTTATTTGAAATAAAAGAGCTTCTTTATCCATACATGTATGTATATTTTATCCCAAAATATTTGAATTTTAAACTTTTCAGTAAATGTAATAATGTCACAATTAACAATTGCAGAAAACACCTTTCTTTTCTATATATCTTAGAATATAAAAAACTTTATCTATGCAATCACAGTTTCTGGTAAATACAAACCCTTTTCTTCTTATATTCCAGTTGCTGTTGAACTATTCTTGCTCTTATAACACCATAGTTCTGAAATCAAATAATCATAAAACACCATTAACAAACAGCTTCAAGCATGTGGTATGTGCCAGAAAGCCTGAACATCCTACTCTTTCATTGTGTTGTGTATACAAGAAAACTATCTGATGCTTGTTATTTTTATTGGGCATCCTGTAAAAGGTCTGTTTTTGCATGTAATGTAATCACCTGAATGTGACAAGTGTGTGCCAACCCTAGTTGCTCTTGTGATAAAAGGTGTAACCTGGATTAAAGTGTTAAAGCAAATATATTCTGAATGTACACACATATTTTGTAATTATTTACCTGCGTAGCTTTTATTCTTTCAGACTTCTCCACTGGTGTTCCATCAAGTGTCTGCAGATAGCAATAATAAAAGATTCTATACTATTTTCTTTCTTTCAGAAATAATAATAAAACTCATTAATATAATTTTTTATCAAAAAAGTTTTATTGACTTGGATTGATAAAAATGTACAAGCAATAATAATTTGTAAATAAAAACATATAAAGCTACAAATAAGTAAGTATTATTAGGGATTTTTTTATTTATTATTCTTCAATTCCATATCAAACTAAACTTTTAGTATAATATCTTGTATGCATGAAAGAGTTCAAATGTAACCTTTTACAGCCAATCAGAAAATTACCATACTGGTTAATTTCACATGACTATGGTAAAAGGTCACCTGACTTTGGTAAAAAGTCACCTGACTTTGGTAATAAGTCATGTGACTGGTAACAACATATTGTTTTATAATTTTGACATTTATAATAGCTTTTCTCTGAATGAAATTCACAGACTGGGAGTCCATTTCAAAATGAGGATGGTACTGATCTACACAATAATTATAGTTCTTTCCTCCATATTTACGCATTTTTATGCATATGCGACCAGTGTAGATCCAGATCATGATCTGCACTGGTCGCATTTTGGTCAGAAATAACATAAAGAATGTGCTAGCTGATCTGGATCTACACTGTTTGGCCACACAATAAAGGTGTGTCTATGATGGAAATGGATAGTGAACTTGAGGTTTAACCCTTTACTACACAGATACACCTTAATTGTGTGGGCAACAGTGTAGATCCAGATAAGTCAGCACATCCATGCTGTTTAATCAGGATCTGCACTGTTTGCTTCTAGGTCACAAATAACCCCACCAATCTTTAATTGACCAGTGCAGATCCTGATCAGGCGGCATAGATGTTTCTGCTGTTCTGGATCTACAGTGATTGCCCATGTTATAAAAAGCAAATATATGGAGTAAGAAGTTAAGATGATGATTTCACTTGAACAGCCCCTTTCTTCTTTGACGACTTACCTGTAGGTGTGGTAAGGTGGCTATAACATAGTCTCTATAACCCTCATACTGTGAACACGGATTCCCTGTCAGAAACCTGCAATATTTTAAACATTGTTAATAAGTAGGGACAAGAAAATTACATTCAGAATTTTCAAATTTTGATTTTTTTTTCAAAAATTGAAAAAAAAAACACATGATCTAATGCTTGTCATTTTATAGTGGTTGTAAAAATTAGGCAATAGAAAAAAATATTTTAGATTCTCATCCCCGCCCGCCCCTGTCCAAAACCACCCGCCCCAAAAAAATTTATTGGTAAAAAAATCGGAACATATTCTGTTCCTGACAGAGCGGGTTTTAGACCATCCCAGATATGGAAAAAAACAAGACCGACAATTATAAAATAAAATGTTCATCGTTTCAAAGCTTACCGAAGGTGATAGTGTCACTATTAAAGACAGGTTTGGCTTTTCAAGCAAGAATAGGCACCAACCTGCTACTTTTGTAAGTTGTTATCATGATGTTTTGGAAAAAAGTAATATATGCATATCAGGAATTGCCACACTCACAAAACACAGCATCCAACGCAGCAAGATATTGAAAAGATGGCGCCGAAAATTCTACCTCAAAGGTTCTGGTAACTATAAATGCCATTTTCTCAAAATTTTAAGTTAGTTTTTACTTCTGTTCTCAGGTATTTCGTTAATAAAAAATAAAAATTGTCCACCTGCCCCTTTTTATCCCAAAATCCGGATGAGAATCAAATAATTTTTTTTCTCTGGCCTTAGTGCATGCACACTGGGGTTGAATAACTGTATATAGTTACTTGGCTTAAGTTTAAATGATTGTGAAATACATTCTGGTACACTGGAAACATCAATATGACATACAATGTACAACTGTATATGATTTTATACTAATAGTCTTTGTGAGTTTGTGTTAACATGACCAGATATTGAATAAAGATTAAAATAAAGAAAAACTGGGAATTAGATTTAATATTCTGTCATTAATATGCCATTTACCAAACTATATAAATGGCACTCTTTCTATTAATATTTGGTAATAATCAGTTAATAATTTTTTACTTTCTAGCATTTTACTTCTGTACTGATACTTATTTCAATGCAAATATTTACATATCAGTGCTGCTTTTTGATGAATTGTATACATTTGTAATCAATATTTCTGTCAACTTTTCCTCTAAACTATGGATGTGCACTATAGAATATGGTAGGTTCTAAAGTATTAGAGTTATAAAACAACATACCCATACTTACAGTTCTTTAAAGAAGATCAAATGTTTGAGACTTTCTATGCTGGTCAGCTCTCCGACAAAGTTCACAGTAAGATCCAGTTTCTGCAAGGATTCACAGCCTGAAATGAGCAATACTGTTTGTAAACCCTTCACAGTTACTCCACAGATACACCTTTAATGTGTGGGTAAAGTGTAGATCCAGATCAGCTGACAAATCCATGCCATTTGATCAGGATCGCCAATGTTCGCTATTAGAATCATTTTTATTTTCAGCCAAGATTCGACTATTTCTTCACTTATTTGAAAGAAAATCACTTTTTTCTATCATTTATTAAATTTGGTAATTATTTCTTTTAAATCTTTAATATCCTTTCATTCTTAATGCTGAATTCAAAATGTTATCTGTTTACTGGTTGAAGTCATTGCCATAATTGATGTCAACTGCCAGGATGTTGGTTTCCTTACAATCATGTTTTTTAAGGGTTAAACATTCTCCTTTTAATTAAAGTCTAAATAAATAACTAGTTTATTCAACAATTTGAAGGGCTTCGTGCTTACTCCAACCCTTTGCTCCTCAGATATGGGTGTTATGGTGAGTGGAGATTCAGATCTGCCAGCACATCCATGCTGTCTGAACTGGATACACTGTTCACTTCTTGGTCAGAAATAATCTAATGAATCAACAAGCAAACAGTGCAGATCCTGATCAGACAGCCAGGATCAACATTGTAAGTCCAAGGGATAATGGCTGCATGTTTGTTCCATGGAGTAAAGTGTTCAACAATTCACATATTTTTCCTCAGCAAAATTCACCACAATTCACAAAAACTATGTTGTAATAAAACAGAATTATTGAAAATCAACATTTAAAAAGTTTTAGGGATTAAAAACTCACTAAAGAGTTATGTCTGACACAACTTTACTCATTATATACACCTTTATTGCATGGGCGAACAATATAGATTAAGATCAGTTAGAACATCTGTGCAGTTTGATCAGGATCTACACTGTTCGCTTCTAGGTCAGAAATAACCTCATGAATCTAAAAGCAAATAGTGCAGATCATGCCAGCTGATCTGGATCTACACTGGTAGCCGATGTGATAAAAGTTGTATATATGGAAAAAAGGTTTAAAATAATAAGATTTACCTTCTAAATTTTCTATCATTTCCACATTATTTAATGCCAGGTTCAAATATTCCAGCTTCTTCAATCTTCCAACATTTTCTGAAGACAAACATTGATACAAAACATTTTTTAACAAGAAGCAAGTTAACATGACATGACCGATGTACTCAAGTATGTTTGCAAGACTGAAACTTCATTTTAATCAGAAATAATTACACTTCAACTTCATGATCATCATCTACAATGAACTCTTGTTCATCTTACAAATCATAATTCTTTATGGTACACAGAATGAAAAATTACTTGAAGAGGTGTGGCTTCAGCTAAAGCCACTCACAATTTATTGGACTGTTTTGACATTTTGACAGCAATGAGCATCCATGTTTTCCCACAAGTCTCAAGACATTTAAAATAGTAAATAAAAACTTTCTTACCTATTTTAGGAATAAGATTACTCTGAAGATATAAAATCTTCAAATGCTTGCACCATTTATCCAAATTTTCAATTCTGAAATGAAAAAGAAAAAAGTTGCTGAGTATTGATCTCTTTTAAGCAAACTGGCAAAATCCGCCAAAATTTCGACCTTCAAATACAACTCTTTACAAATACTGAATTCTATGTCACGACTTCCAAGGATTGAATGACCAAATCCCGCGAACGCACCTCCAAATTCAGTAATTTCAGTATTACTATGAGAAATTATTAGCCAATGAAAAATTACGGACCAAATAAACAACTTAATTACTGAAGCATATTAAATAAATGAAAAGTAAAAGTAGCCTGTCGCAATGAATAATTAGTTATTTTAAATTTAAAACAAAGACCTGTTTATTACACAGATTCAAATCTCTCTATAACTGATATAGTTAATCTCGTTTTGATATGTGGACTGAATGAGAATCTCGTCACATGACAAAGCGTTATTTTAAAATCATATAATCCGCCATCATGTAGCCGATTCGATAGGCAATAATTACCTGTTGACTGGATTTTAATCATGTTTAGATTATTTTTAATCGATCTTCATGTTGTAATATTATTTTGATATATATGTACTTCTTGAACACATTGATAAAATTATCACATCTTTTTTAAGGCCCTCGTATGGTATGATATAATCGGCATTTCACAATGTATGTTTGCTTTCTGCTGGCCAATGCACTTTGAACAGTATGGTGCAATTTTGGTGATTTTGATAGTTATACATGTATCAATAAATAAATAGTAAACCTTAGTTTCAGGATGAGGAATATGCCACTTTCTTTAAATTAATGCAAGTAAAATTGGTATTTACCATTCATTAAAAAAGTTTTAATGATCATTAAAAAAGTTTTAATGATAGGCAAAATTGACGAAGGCTTTCGGTATCAAATATGGCGATCATGTGATTCGAGATAACACAGGTCGCATGCTCAGGCGAGAAAATGCGATGATGCATATCTATTTATGTATATAGGTCTTTGTTTAAGATGAGTAAAAAAAAAATAAGTAGAAAATGAAACCTCTCAATATTTTCTTGGTGCAAGGACAGTTCTTCCAATGAGAAAATCTCTCTTTCATTGTGTTCTGCCTTCTTTCTAACAAGATCCTCAGTAACTGCAACAAGAACGAAATGCCAAAACTATGGTTACTCATTCTCAAAATTGTATATATACTGGTCATCATTGGTGTCGCGTCATCATTCGTCTCGCGGTATTTGTGTTGCGCCCTCTACCGATTGTTTACTTTGTCACGTTGCTGACCTATATTTGTGGTTTGACGAAAAAACGTTTTTTCAACAGTTATGAGCAGTTTCTTGGTGAGTATTCGTTCGTATAAATCAAATATAGTGTTTTTGTTAGAAATGAAGCAAAAAAACTCACCTTCAGCCTTATTTTTGTCCTATTTTGCTTTGTTTACAAGTTCGTCTGCCCCGCCCATAGCCCCGGAAGTGTTTATATGTAGTTAGGTAACCGACCACTAAATTTTAAATCAGGTAGGTAACCAACCACTAAATATTAAATATGGAATGAAAGTTCTTTCAATTGAAAGCACTGTCCAGAGGAATAATTTTTACAGTCAGTGTGATTAACAGTTGTTATTTGTTAAAATTTAGTAAACAGTCAAAGTTTTGACATGTTCACCTATCACACTTTAAATGACTTGTTATCTGATTAAACATTTAGTGTTCTAAACCTACGAGTGTTCGAATTATTCCAAGAATTTTCACATACCGCGAAACGAATGATGACGTAATCAAGACAACATGGCGGACACCAATGACAATCATATGGATGCATTCTATTGTTTTTGGATATTCCATGGTCATTTTAAGAATTTAATAACAGGAAAAGGTTGGAATAGGAGAAATAAATCAAAATTTAACAGGTACGTTTCTTTCCGTCATTACTTCACTGAGATAACTGTTAAGTTACGCAAACCCATAGATGACCAGTATATTTAATAAATCATAAATCAGATAAATGGTAATGATGTGATTATTTACCGAGGAAGAAGTCATCTTTAGAGTGACAAATGCTTGCTAAACTTATTCATCAGCTGAATGTTGTGTAGTACAGAGCATGCTAAAAAGAATACAATTCTGTTGGTATGATCCTTCCACCTGTTAGGTTAAGTACATGTATTTTCGACCATCAATCCATGAACATTTTAAGTCCGAGAGAGTTAGGGCTAGAAAAACAAGGCAACTAATTTAAATTAGCACGATAAATATAGTAACAGCTATGTAGATAATAATTAACATAAATTGAATACATAAAAGATTTTACTTTTCACCATCTTTCTTGTGAAGATAACTCGAAATTGGTTTTGGTTTTATCTCATTTATGCGAATCCAAGCATGTTTGTTTACATACACGGTACATACCTTCACAGGGAAGAGCTTTCGATCAACGAAATGGACGAAACGTACGCTTAAGTCATCAATAGACTCCCACGTAGTGGTGAGAAAGGCGTAACATGATCATTTTAGCTTATTAAAAGGTATACGGACGATAGGGCCCATCGCCGATATGGCTCAGACTGGTGGACGTTTCTTAACAGAGATAAACTCGATACGGCCAATATTTAACAAGAGCTGCCCTAGAAGACAGCCCGCTCGACTATTCGATTCATTTAAAACAAATGCTATTTAAAGACTAAACAATGAGGCATGAATTTTCGTTTACAGAGAATATACCCACTACCGACAATTTTGTGACTTTTGGTTTTACCCCTACATTGATTAGAGGTTATAGTGGTTTCTAAACGCGTGAAGAGAATACAATATTTTTTTCATACAAAGAGGTTAAAATGATGTATCTTATCATAGTTCGTGTTTGCAGTGTATATCCCGAATCCTTGTCGAGAAATTTAAAAAATACGATCGGTGTAGTGTAGTTAGAACATTGGTTAAGTGTATGATAATTGGCATTTACTTTTAGTTTAATATCATTTACATAAATAATGTTTTAAAATTACAACTTTAACACAATCCAAATGAAAAAGAGGCATAACTTAAAATCAGTGAAGGTCTTGGTGAAAGTGATGTAGATTCTGATGGTGGAATTTTGAAGTTGAAATCTGTATTACAGCATTAGTTCAAAAGTTATAGGTCAAGTTAATACACAAAATCTAACTGAAATTGGGGCATAATTAAAAAAAAAGAGCAGTTATGGGTATTTGTGGCTATAGTAAAAATTATGATAGTGACTATATATGTTAAGTTTGAAGTTGATATCTCATGTATTTTGAAAGTTATGGACCCAGTGAATATTTTGGTTTATGCAAAATCTAAGTGCAAAAGGGACATAACTTACAAAATATTTCTGGCAGAGTCAAGGATCTTGTTGATAATGATGTAGATACTGATGGTGAGCATTTACTGCAAGTTTCAAAGTAAGTTTAAGCATAACTTGAAAATAATGGTAGCAGATTAATGGGTCTTGCTATTTAAGACAGTCAGCTATTCACCATCCCAAAATGAACTCGGAATCTCCAAAAGTTGAATTTTCTGTAAGATAACCTCTGTACAAATTACTTATCAGAAATGAATAAAACAAAGTGACAACAGTATATACATAACCCGAAATGATTATTCAAAATCGATTAGGGGCCGGCCTATCAAGAAATTTCTTCGATTCACTGGAAATCTGAAAATAAAGCCTTTCAATTTAGGACAATACATCTAAGAACACTAAGTCTTAGAAGTAAGTACACAAGTCATCAAGTAAACTGATTTTAATTCGAGGTTTGTACACCATTGAGTTTAATCTTAAATGTATTCTAGTTAAATACAAAATATTAGCTTATATGGTGAATAGCATAAAAAACACTTGAAAGCAGAGTACTCTTGTGGTGTCCTTTAGTTAATAATTTTACTGTAACCCGGTGAAAAGTTCGAGAATATAGGATTTTGGAGGACGACTAAAGAAGCTATTGTAAATAGAATTAAGGATCTAAGGTTTTTGACAAATAATCCGTTGTTAGGGTACCGGTCTTACTGAGTCCGTTTAAACACACATATAAATGTGTGCATAGGTGTGTCACGCCCGGGAATCATTGAGACCTCAACGTTCCTGTTTTTTTTTTGTTGTTGTTAAAACTTTCACAATGCTACTTCCGTCGTGGTGGCAATGTGGTAAAAAGTAAATTTATGTTCCGCGCGGAAAACTTTGAAACTGGAGCAGTGTGGTGCATGCGTTCTAATGTGAATCATGTGGATTCAGCCGAGAACTCGCTTATAGTTAGCTACGCTCCTGCTTGTCATAATTTGAATAACGATAAGATGCCTTGTTAATCTCCAGAGGAGAAACAATAGATTTCTTTTTCCATGGGAACGCTGTACCTCCCGCGAAAGTACGAAAGTACCTCTCGCGAAAGTACGAAAGAACGCGATATTAATATCGCAATTTCGCATCGTACTTATACGGCATCGCATTTTTTTGTGTTTAAACAAGACCACGAAAACGTAAAAACACGATGAGAGAGAACGCGAAACAACGATGCGAGGTCTCAAATGTAGGATGCGAGGACTAGTTATTAATATCCGGCGCCATCGCATCGTTGTTTCGCGACCTTGCATCCTTGTTTCGCGTACTCGTGTCGTGTTCTTGCGCGAAAACACGATGCGAGAACGCGAAAGTACGATTCGAGGGTGCGTTATTAACATCTATAGAGTAATAGGTATATTAATAATATACAGATTTATCCGTACCGTCAAGAAAGGGAGGTAATAAAAGTCATACTACAATTTTGTTCAATTAGATTACACATTTATATATATGATAAAATTCGTCTGAACATCCTCGTCGCCATTATTCGGCGTTAGCTGTCTAACTCACTTTTGACCTAGTTTTTCGACCAATGAAATGTTGTAAATAATACTCGTATTCTCTTATTATGCAGAGGGAAAATGAAATAAACTATTTCGATTGGTAGCTATTTACACCAGAGAGGCATCTAGCAGGGTGGAGAGGTATCTAGTGGGATTTTTATTATTAAGCAGCGGAAAAAATCAAATAGATTAATTCGATTTGTTGTTAGTGGGCGTTGTATTGGAGGAAAAACATATTTACGATTTAAGTAACCAGTTAAGTCAATATTGATGGCTTAAATACAATATTATATGGAATATTCTTGGGTGTCAGGTAAACACTTGCATACAATACACAGTGTAAAACAAAGAGAAGTGTAGATATTCCTAGTTCTTACTGGTTTCTTTCTAGTTCCTTTGATACTAATTGTTAATTTCAAGTAAGAAATACAAGTTTATTGTAGCGTAGTGGCTAACACTCTCGCCTTTTAAGCGGAGGCCCCGGGTTCAATACTCAGGACAGACACTTTTTTTAAAGTTAATATACGTAAAAGTTTGTAGGCTGTTATTATTTATATTTATTAAATTTCAAGGACATTTATTCATCTTGAATTCTCACTCTACACGAGGTATTTTATTGAAACTGAATATTTTGCTTCAGTATCTTTAATCGACTTGTTATCACTGTATGAAATTGTTGCAACAGCTTCAACATTTTTTTTGAAAGACACTTTCAATAAATTTATGAGTTGTCATGATTCGGTCGCTTAATCTCTAAGTCATACTAAGAAGGCAGGGAGGGTTCGTCGACAGCTATAACAAATTAATTAAAATAACTAAACTGTGTCTGCTTTGCCTCTCTGTATTTCTTTCTTTCTTATATACATGTATATATAAATCTTTTCCATCAACGCCGTTTATCTTTTTTAAAGATATTTCTTGTTGTAGATCACTCCACAGCTTCACCCTTGATGTGGAATATTCTGGAGCCCGTTCAATGTGAAGGCAACTTCTTTGTCATCACCTGTAGGACATGCAAGGGCAAAAAAACACAACAAAATTACTATAAATTAGATTTTGAAATCAAAGGTCAACTACATAATAATGCGCTCCCATCCCGTAAACTCCTCCCTAATCCAATTACGAATAAATGTATTTAACATTTGCTCCATCCCCCCACCCAAAGAAAGAAAAGCAAAATGAGCGAAAGCCATTTCAGAGAATGCGGGTCTTCTCTCTCGCATATGTTGACCGATCGTTCAGTGCGGGAGTGGAAACGCTTGGCAAGATCTTCTAAGTGTGGGCGGCTTTGCATAATCCGGATGGGATCTGGCACTCGGAATAGCCTAGCTAGGTGCCTCCCATTCCTGGTGGATTATTCGCAAAAACAAATTGCTGGATTATTCGCTTTGCAGAATAGCGGGATTTGTTGCCTCGCCTTATTGCTACAGTATTGCCTTGCCTTATTAATACTGTATTGCCTATCCCGTATTGCTACAGTATTGCAACGGTATTGCTTTGCATTGTCATGACCGTTTTGCTACAGTATTGCATTGTCTAATGGCTACGGTGTTACCTTGAATAATTGCTACAGTATTGCTTTGCATTGCATTGACCGTATTGCTACTTTATTGCACTGCCTAATTGCTACAGTGTTGCCTGGATTAATTGGCACAAGTATTACATTGCATTGCCTTGACCGTATTGCTACAATATTGCAATGCCTTATTGCTACGGTGTTGCCCGGAATAATTGCCACAAGTATTGCCTTGCATTTCCTTGACGTATTGCTACAGTATTCTATTGCCTAATTGCTACAGTGTTGCCTGGAATAATTGCCACAAGTATTACATTGCATTGCCTTGACCATATTGCTACAGTATTGCATTGCCTAATTGCTACGGTGTTGCCCGGAATAATTGCCACTGGTATTGCCTTGCATTGCCTTGACCGTATTGCTACATTATTTCATTGCCTAATTGCTACAGTGTTGCCTGGAATAATTGCTACAAGTATAACAGTGCATTGCCTTGACCATATCGCTACAGTATTGCATTGCCCAATTGCTACAGTGTTGCCTGGAATAATTGCTACAAGTATAACACTGCATTGCCTTGACCATATTGCTACAGTATTGCATTGCCTAATTGCTACAGTGTTGCCTGGAATAATTGCTACAAGTATAACATTGCATTGCCTTGACCATATTGCTACAGTATTGCATTGCCTAATTGCTACAGTGTTGCCTGGAATAATTGCTACAAGTATAAAATTGCATTGCCTTGACCATATTGCTACAGTATTGCCTTATCTAATTGCTACGGTATTGCCAGGAGTAATTGCTACAGTATTGCATGGCATTGCACTGACGGTATTGCTATAGTTGCATCACCGTAGTTCCTCATACTTATAATAATAAAAGACATTTAACAATATTTTATTCTCCAGAGTTTATTAAATTTAATTAAAAGAAATCAACATCATTTCTTGTTGTTACATATGTTTGAAAAGGTATGTAATAAATAATAAGCTAATGATAAATAATAGCAAAGAACCGCTGGCGCTTGACCAGCCGCCCCACCCGGAATAATTGCTATAGTATTGCCTTGCCTGATTGCTACACTATTTTCGACCGAATGGCTGGGTTATTGCTATATTTGCACTCGGAAGTAGCTAGATTTTGCCTTGGAAATCCACCATTACTCCGTTTTGTCATTCATTTTGCGAATAACTTCATGCATGTCTGTCTCCAGGTGGGATTTAACGTCCAAGACTCACTTTGGAAAGATATCCTTTGGAGTCTCAGTATCTAAGCCGTGGAAAATTAAAAGCCTTTTTACGGCTGTTTTCTGTTGAATATTACGCGTATTTTGAGCTTTTGGTGAGGCTTTTTGACATTTACTGTTAGACCAGACACTTTTGCGTTGAACCAAGCAGCTGTCAGGCTGGAACCCGCCGTATTGTAGGAAAAACAGCCTCTCGAACGGGGGTGGGGTCTGGAGCCGTTCCTGACCATTATTCAATTATATACTTAGAAATAAATTTTTTTTAGAATACGATTTTGACGGTGTATTTTCGCATATTTTGATAGAATGGAATAATATTAGTGACTTGACACCATTTTTACAAAAAGGGCGTATTAGTAAGGGTTGGCAGGGGGTGGGGCGGCTGGTCAAGCGCCAGTGCAAAGAACTGAACAATTGGTCTCGTCTCAAGTTCTTTCATGCATTGAAGTTATATATAATTTAATTTTTACTTGCAGATTCCTGCAGAGGTTTGCTTTTTTTTGGAAGGGAAGGAATCAAGTGGTGTTCGAAGAGTATGTTTCTCCGAAATTGCCGAGAGAAAAAAGTTCATAAAATACCCAAAACTCACCAAGAAGAGTTTCGACGCACAGAGGAAAAAAATCAACAACATCGTCAGGAAAACTCAATCGGCATGTTGAAAGTGCACACCAGCATGTCTACCGACTACTTTAAGTATTATAAACATTTTCAAAAATAACTAATTCCAAACATGGGTATAACCTACTGTCACAGCTATTGTTATTAAGCAACAACAACTACAGAAAGGAACAAACAAAAACAAACCAAAACTCGCATACACACAAAACATCATTCGTTAACAGTGCTGGATGGTTGTGCTCTTTGTTTACGAATTTCAAAGGCGTTATAAACAAAAGAAGCTAAATTTTTAACTAATTTAGGATTGTCTGATTCATTAGTAGGAACACTGACAGGTCGGTGCCATCTTCCAACTTCAATTTGTAATCGATGAAAAGCCACTCTGTCTTGTTAATGCATACCTGTATTTGCATATTTCACCTTTTTGTATATATATGTTTTTATTGTTGAAATCGATATATTGTTATTTTTGTTATTGTTCAATAATATTTTGCCTTGTGTATATGACTTCTGTTAACGATTATAACTTTATATATGTAACTAATTTTGTAGGCTAGAAGCAATGCATTTTGCTTAATGCTGAAAAAAAAGTTGATGTTGTTGTTGCTGCTGCTGCTGTTGTTGTTGTTGTTGTAACCATGTTTTGTAATAATGAAATAGAGCGATTAACTACCTTCCACGTTTCATCACAATAGCTTTTTTAACGTCCACAACCGTATTGTTTATGGAATCTCATTTTTTATTAAACTTCACTTGTTCTGTTATTTACCTTTTTCATGCTTCTAAAGAATGCAAAATGTCAGGTTTCATAGCAACAGTTGAATTAACTTATTTTATTAACAAATGTTATCTAGAAAATCAATGTTTTAATTGTTATGCAATATCCTTGTTATCTAGGATATTAAAAACAGCTAATAACTTCTGAAAATGTAGCAACATTTCAATTTGCAAACAATTAACAACTTGTGGATTGGATAGAAAAGCATGAGATAGTAAAAAAAATATGATCCTTTAGGCAATTTTAAAATGGCTGAAAACGAAGACACCGAGGAGTATTTTATCGAAAATGAAATATCGGTATGGATTTGGAAAATATGTTCACCAATTTTACTGATAGTTGGAAGCTTTGGCAACGTGTTAACCATTCTGGTGTTAGCCCAAAGGAAAAACCGTAACTCGACAACGGCGACCTATCTCATTGCGTTGTCGTCAGCTGACTTACTTGTGTTATGGACAGGTCTTTCAAGGCAGTGGATGATATATATGTTTGATTTTGATGTAAGTGACAGCTCGGTGCTTCTATGTAAAGTTCAACTATTTCTGGTGAATGTTGGTGTGTACTGTTCGTCGTGGATTTTAGTGGGCGTGACCATGGAACGATTCATTTGTGTATGGAAACCTCACAGAGTTAAGCAAATCTGTACACAGAATCGTGCCGTTTTAGTGATAGTAGTAATAACAGTTTGTATGATGCTACTAAACTTGCATTATCTTGTTGCTTGGGATATCATTACTGTTGAAATTGACAACAACACGGTTGTTCGGTCATGTGACACAGACTACGATAACTTCTATACAGAAATCTGGTGGAAGATCGATTTATGTATCGTGTCATTGATACCATCCGTTATTTTATTTTCAGCTAATTTAGTCGTCATTTCTCACATTGTATTCAGACAGCGCAAGTTACATCTTCAGGTTCAACCCGACGATTCATCTTGCCAGTCCAATAACTGTGTCAGATCTTACAAGCGGATAAAGTTATTAGTGGTTGTGAATTTTGTGTTCGTATTATGTACATCACCAGTTTCAATTTTCTTCATCATGGTGCCAATTACTGGTGACTCAGCCAAGTCTGATCATGCCCTTGCTGTAGAAAGTATGTGCCGAGCTGTCATGAATATCCTGATGTATCTTAATAACACGTTGAATTTCTTTCTGTATTTTCTTAGTGGTTCTCGATTTAGAGAGCAAGTTAAGGCCATGTTTCGCGGCAACAAAAATCAAAACTAAAGGACGTGTTTAAGTGATTTCTGGATTCTTATGGATCAGTTTAGTTTGTAGAGATTAATAAAGTGTAACACAGATATTGCTGCTGTACTGCTGAAACACAGTTATATATACTGCTAAAATTCCAGCTAAAATGATGATATTGTTAATGTATAGCAGATGGCGCCACTGTATTGCTGATATATTACAGACACTGCTGCTATATTGTTGCTAATTTAGTAATATTGCTGATAAATTGCTGATGTTTTGCTAAATTATTCTTGTTAAATTTTAATAATAATAATAATAATAATAATAATAATAATAATAATAATAATAATAATAATAATAATAAATGATTACCAACAAAAATATAACGTGTAAATCCTCATGTTAACTTGCTTTTAGGTTAGTAAACTAGATGAAGGAAAATATTTATGTGCAAGATTTGGCTGCTTTCGTGTAGATCAGTTTAAATGCATTCCAATCCGAAATACAGTGCAATCACTTGTTTCTTTAGCGGAATGAGTTATTTTCGGTGCACCATTGAAACGGCGTTCATTTCATTAGTGAGAAATGCAAACAAATGCTGCTATAAAACAACTCATTGCACCGCAGCTTTTGCCTGGAGATTCGTCCTTAAGCCAAGACATGAAAACATGATGATGCAGCACACAGATGCACGACATAAAACATGAATATGCAGCACACAGATGCACGAAATGAAACATGATGATGCAGCACACAGATGCACGACATGAAAACATGATGATGCAGCACACAGATGCACAAAATGAAAACATGATTATGCAGCACAAAGATGCACGACATAAAACATGAATATGCAGCACACAGATGCACGTAATGAAAACATGATGATGCAGCACACAGATGCACGACATGAAAACATGATAATGCAGCACACAGATGCACGACATGAAAACATAATGATGAAGCACACAGATGCACGACATGAAAAAATGATGATGCAGCACACATATGCACGATCTGAAAACATGATGATGCAGCACACAGATGCACGACATGAAAACAAGATGATGCAGCTCGCAGATGCACGACATAAAACATGATTATGAAGCACACAGATGCACGACATGAATACATAATGATGCAGCACACAGATGCACGAAATGAAAACATGATTATGCAGCACACAGATGCACGACATGAAAACATGATAATGCAGCACACAGATGCACGACATGAAAACATAATGATGAAGCACACAGATGCACGACATGAAAAAATGATGATGCAGCACACATATGCACGATCTGAAAACATGATGATGCAGCACACAGATGCACGACATGAAAACAAGATGATGCAGCTCGCAGATGCACGACATAAAACATGATTATGAAGCACACAGATGCACGACATGAATACATAATGATGCAGCACACAGATGCACGAAATGAAAACATGAATATGCAGCACACAGATGCACGAAATGAAACATGATGATGCAGCACACAGATGCACGACATGAAAACATGATGATGCAGCACACAGATGCACAAAATGAAAACATGATTATGCAGCACAAAGATGCACGACATAAAACATGAATATGCAGCACACAGATGCACGTAATGAAAACATGATGATGCAGCACACAGATGCACGACATGAAAACATGATAATGCAGCACACAGATGCACGACATGAAAACATAATGATGAAGCACACAGATGCACGACATGAAAAAATGATGATGCAGCACACATATGCACGATCTGAAAACATGATGATGCAGCACACAGATGCACGACATGAAAACAAGATGATGCAGCTCGCAGATGCACGACATAAAACATGATTATGAAGCACACAGATGCACGACATGAATACATAATGATGCAGCACACAGATGCACGAAATGAAAACATGATTATGCAGCACACAGATGCACGACATGAAAACATGATAATGCAGCACACAGATGCACGACATGAAAACATAATGATGCAGCACACAGATGCACGACATGAAAACATGATGATGCAGCACACAGATGCACGATCTGAAAACAAGATGATGCAGCACACAGATGCGAGACATAAACACATGGTAAGGCAGCACACAGATGCGCGACATGAAAACATGATGATGCAGCACAAAGATGCACGACATGAAAACATAATGATGCAGCACGCAGATGCACGACATAAAACATGATTATGCAGCACACAGATGCAGGAAATGAAACATGATGATGCTGCACACAGATGCACGCCATGAAAACATTATTACGCAGCACACAGATGCACGAAATGAAAACATGATTATGCAGCACACAGATGCGCGACATGAAAACATGATGATGCAGCACACAGATGCACGACATTAAAACATAATGATGCAGCTCGCAGATGCACGACATAAAACATGATTATGCAGCACACAGATGCACGATCTGAAAACATGATGATGCTGCACACAGATGCACGACATGAAAATATAATAATGCAGCACACAGATGCACGACATGAAAACATGATGATGCAGCACACAGATGCACGACATAAAACATGAATATGCAGCACACAGATGCACTAACGAAGCATTTTCTGTAATTTATATGAATGACATGAGCACAATACACAAATTGTTTGTTTAAAAACTATATAAAATTCTACATTGTTAGAAATAAATTTAGTGTTGCCCCGGGCGTTTTCTTAATAGTATGTATTGGGTTATAAAGAGCCGAATATTCCTTAACGGTAAGTTTTTGAAAGTTTTTATATAAATTGTTACACTGTAATAACAAATAAATTATATTAAACTTTTATTCATCACATTCAAACAATTTTTTCAAAGGACATTTCATCGCTAAAACTGACTGAATCCGACATCTGACAAAAGAAATATGTTAAATTGTTCATATTTGCATATTTCAAAATTCTGTTAAAACTCTTTTGATTACGAACGAAAACAATTTTAGAAGAACTACATTGATTTCCAATTAATCAAACATTATTAAAGTCAACTTTTGAAGGATGTATTTTAAGCAAATACGCTACATGCAATATTTACTTAATATTTATTTTGCAATTAACTTTAAATTCACCTAACAGATTGCGATAGGGCAGATATTTTCTTTAGACTTTTCATCATGCTTGTAATCAAGTGTAAACAGAACAAGATGTGACTTTGGTGATAACTGTTAGATTTTTCAAACATTTTGTATAAAAGTCAATTTGCGGTAAAGGTAAAGCGCAAATAGTTTGAATCTTTTAAAACTCTGGTAAAGTTTCGATTTATAGTATAAAAGGTGATTTTTTTTCATTTTATTTAGGCCATAAACAACAATGACTTGGAACGCATAGGCTTCGTTTGTTGTATTGACATAAACGGGAGAATGCTTTTGTTACAACATAGATTTAAAGCTTCAACATGGATTCTGTTCTACCATAGGCTCAAACTACCGACCGGCTATTGAAACTACACCAAAGTTATAATGGATGGCCGTTATACTTTTTACACGGTGTGTCTGTCGATAATTGTTAATGCCAACTTAGAGTAATCCAGAAGAACGGTAGTAGAATCGCCCAAGCAGTGGAAGAGATATTGCTGCCTTCAGAAACATATCATAACTTAACATGTGTTATAACGTAATTATATCCTTCTTATTTATATGGTACTTAAACCGTTCTTGCACTCCTGTGACGATTTGTAGAGGTAACGATTTTAAACGCTTAACTACGAAGGCGATATATGAAATAAGAAACTCTTCTTATTACAAGTTATTACAAAATAAAAGTTATATAAAACTATACGTACATGTATACATACTTATAAGAAACGTTTGGGGCATTTTAACAAAATACTTAAAGACATGTATATTAAACAATCATATAGTAGTATACCGTTATTTTTAACAGAATTCCAGTAAGATTGTTACTGTATTAAACTGTTTTTATCTTCGAAATATCGAAATAAATGTCTTTCTACTTAATGAGGCATACACTATAAATACATATAATTACCAAGGTAATACGTACGGTTTTACTTAAATTCATCATCATCATCATCAGCAGCAGCAGCAGCAGCAGCAGCAGCAGCAGCACAATACTGGCTAAAAATCCGTACTGATTATAAGAGCAATCTTCCAACGTTTAAAATTTACTCGCAGTACGCT